>JAOYFF010000039.1:1729189-1768676 GCA_025773925.1 Cryptomyrus ogoouensis | reverse complement strand
CTCTAAGACCAGGAATCATTCTCGTAGCCCTCCGTTGCACCTTTTCTAAGGCAGCAATGTCCTTCTTAAGGTATGGTAACCAAACCTGCACACAATATTCTAGGTGGGGTCTTACCAAGGAATTATATAATCATAACATCACCTCCTTGACTTAAACTACTACATAGAGATGTAACCCAACATCCTATTGGCCTTTTTTATTACTTCCCCACACTGGCAAGAGTGGGGCATGGAAGCATCAACATACACACTAAGATCTTTCTCGTAATCAGCTACCTTTATTTCAGTGGAACCCATAAAATATCTGTACTTCATATTTCTTGCATGGATTACCTTACATTTATCTGTGTTAAATTTCATCTGCCAGGTATCAGCCCAGTTGCTAATTAAATCCAGATCCCACTGTAGCCTCTGTGCTGCTAGATCAGTATCTGCTACACCACCCACCTTGGTGTCGTCTGCAAATTTAACCAGTGTTAATATCATTGATGTAAATTAGGAACAACAGTGGTCCTAAAATTGAACCCTGCGGTACCCCACTATGAACACAAGCCCACTGTGACATTGTGCCTCTAATAACTACTCGCTGCTTCCTGTCTGTTAACCAGTTTTCGATCCAAGCTGCTACAGTTCCTAAAACCCCTGCAGCTTTGAGCCTAAGCAAGAGCCGTTTGTGGGGGACAACATCAAAGATCTTCTGGAAATCTATGTAGATGACATCGTAGGCCTTTTTGTGATCAATTTCTCTTGTAGCTTCCTCAAAGCTACAATTATTAGGTATTACTTCTATTAATTCAAGTCCACCAATACTTTCTGAACACAGAGAAACTGTGTGGAAAAACACAGCATTCCCAAAACTCCTTCATTTCCTATTTCAATTTTGGTAGCAATTTTTTATTCATTTTCTCATTATTGAAAATATTTTGTAATGCTTTGGAGGTGTTGGGGAGTAGCTAACTATAATTAGCGATGCTACTAACTTAACTGCTTCTTCCAGTAGCTTATAAGTAGTGCAGCTACTTTTAAAACGCTATAGCTTTTCTAGTAACTTTTTATTTTTTTTTTTACAAATGGCAATGTAGTGTAGCAAAACGCTACATCGTTAAAAAAATACTACAGGTCATTGTCGACTTCCGATCTAATCAATTTACAACTGACAACCATTCCGAGACCACAGATATGTGGGCGTGATTGTGCAGTGTCTGGCAGCATGGGTGTTTCCCCTTGTGCGTGTATGACAGTTTCCGCACGAGTATCTGCGTGAGACTCCCATTTCTTCATCTCCTGAACAGGCTACTGTTTGCACAGTACAGTATGCATTCTTATCCATTTGTATAACAATAATGAACTTAGAAAATGGTCATAAAAAGGTTAAAAGACACCAAACAATATGACTTAAACATGTAATCATTTTTGCATATAAAATAAAGGGGCGACATGACCAAATCGACTTACGGTCAGTCAGAACAGATCACGGTCATAAGTCGATTTTTGTTTTATAATGTCTTTCTAATTAATACTTCAGTAATGGCCTGTATTATTTTTCTCTCTTTACAAAGATGGGTATTTTCAGGTATCAGTTTCTGATTGGTGTTTTTTGCTTGAATTCTCTGGGGATGGATGTTAAGAGTTAAAAAATACTTCACAGCTAACAATATTTTAGACACTTTCATTAAAATGCATAGAAGCACTTTGGTTCTTGGACAGATTATCAAAATCTTTTTATGTTGTAACCCTGCTAATTTTCACACAGCAATTGAGAAGTACTCTGTTTACACCAAACAAAGAAACTATTTTGAAACCATACTGTGATTTGACATTACACTGTGAAAAAATAGATTTCCATATTACTTTTAAAATCATGCTTCACGATTTTTAATTAATTTGCTTTAAGAATATCTTGCAGCACAAATATTATGTAATACTGGATGAAATAGCGTTGATGTAGTTAGCTACTTTTTCTATGTAGCTTGTAGTGTAGCTAACTACTATATTAAAACAATAGCTTGGCTGTAGCTTAGCTACTTTTAATCATAAGCAGCTTGTAACTTGAAAAGCTACCGTTTAAAAATAGCTTCCCAGTCTTGGCCATGGGTGCCTAACAAAGATGATAACCACTGGGAAGAACAGGGACCGAGAACTAAAGTTCAGGATTATGGTAAAAACATCAATAATACAATTTTAAAGCAGTTCAAATACTGTAATCATGTGATCTGCGCAATGTACTGCTTAATCCTGTTTAGCTATTCAACATTATATATTATTAGACAAGAGAAATTCTGAAATATAACTTAACTAAATAAACATGCAGAGAAAACTTGGATGATTGCGGTTTGATTACCTCACATATGTCCTTTAGGTGCTTGATGTAGTGTCTTTCTGTGCTCATTATTTCATTGATCACATTGGCTCTCATCTGGTCCCGATTCTGGAGGGGCCGGCCCACACACAGACAGTCATTGCTGGAGTCCAGATGGCCGTTTTGCACCTCATTTGTGTCCACAGTCTCCACAGCTCCATCTTCCTGGTTCACCCAAGGCTTGTGGCAAGAAAAGGTTACAGATAAGCAGAGCACAGGACACACTTACAGAAATATCATGGACACAAACAGTCCTACCAGCAGCAGAATCATATTGTGCTTCAGAATCTCTCTGTATTATTATGTCAAATAAATGAATGAATTACATTTCATTTTGGGAATATTATTTCCCATAAAAACACAGAGCAACAAATATTCCTCACCAGATGCAAATCTGATGGATTAAACTGCGTACCTTTCGCTTGAAAAAAAATGATTGGGAAGTAGTATCCAAGAAATAAACCATTAAGAAAACCATTAAAAATACAGAGATTGTGTGTTGTACAATTAGGCCCAGCTTGAACTGAGGCCCAGAAAGAATTAGCACAATTAAAATCAAATACCCTACGACTGTGACTAGGATAAGCAATTTGAGTTTAATAGTCTTCTAGTAAAGCACAAGTGTTAAGCCTCCTTATTTTCTAAACCAGAGCAAGACGTATCAATGGACCAAGATGAGGAATAAGTGCAATCCAATGCTGGGGGATTTTTTTTTTCCAAATTCGGTAATAGCTATACCAATTTTATATGCGACTCCCTAGTTTTGGTAGCTCATTATATATGGGAGGAAGACATTTCACAGCCTCTCAAGAGAGCTTCCCTTTGTTTGGCACATTTAGCCACATTACTTTCCAAGTACTATTCCTGAAGTAAACCAAAAAGAGCAATTATGCAAACCCTATACAAATAAAACAATTATTTAGAACCTAATCCAGGAATGAAATTTATATTAAATATAAAATCTATATTATATATTAGATAAAATTATTTATATTATTTATAAATAATATTATATTATACTGTAGTATAATGACATAGAACACAACCTCTAGTCTTCCAAATTTTTACTTGTTGCAGGTATAAATATTGACTCTAGATAGGAGCATCAGAATAAATTGTACATCCTCACAAAATAAAAAAACTCTGAATAATAATGTAATGACTAAAAAAAAGTCTCAAAAATAATTTTAATGAATATTAAACATGCTGCTTATAAAACAGGCGTAAAATTAATTTCGCTCAGCAAAAATGAATGGTTCCATTCTTTGTGTATTGATTACAGTCAGTTCTGAGAATTCAACTATTACTTTACAGTACTTTTTCTTCACAAAACGTTCTAAGGAAAAAGTATATCAGCAGGTCTTAATGGAAAGACAGGAATGTTATCCAAATATAAATTTATATTGCAGTTAGTGTCCAATTCATAGGTCATTATTTCCAGTCTGCAGAGTTTTAGAGAAAATGCTGCAGCTAAAATGCAGACCTGTCTATGTGAAATCCAATGGATATTTTATTGAAGTGTTCACATTAAGGCTCCTTTCCTGAATCCTTTGAGACGGAAAGATTTTCATTTACCACTTCAGTTATGAATGATTATCCATCCCGTTACCTATAATTTAATAATCTGTGTTGCTTTTAGGAATAATGTTTATTGTAGTGATTTGTAAGTTTATGTATTTGTTGTTGGATTATGTTTTCAATATTTATAAGGCATAAAGAAAAAGGAATTTAAGCAATTAGCACATAAAAATAACTCTGACAGAACAAAATGATTGTTCTGTTAAAACGCACCTTGGCAGCTGTATTTTGAACTCTTGGAGTTGCTATAGGGTTGAGATAGAAAACTTGTTTTGTTTGAGGTTGCGGGGGATGGGGTTCAACCTTTGAAAAGAACAAAACAAAGATACACTTTGGTTAAAAGCTCATAAGATATATCTAAATGTTTTCTAACATTGGTCATTTTAGTTATTTGTGCACCAGGAATCTGATTTTGTTAACTTTATGCAAATCATGTTCCTTTGTGTTTATATACTCCGGTTTGGTCCTTGGCTTTAGTGTCTTTGTTCTTGGTTAATGATGCCTGTGCCTAATTTGTATTTATGTCCTGTGATTCTTGGTTGGTGTTAGATGTTCCCTGTTGTAACCCCTGTTGAATCTTTCGTCTTGAGTTTCGTTTGAAATACAGTACCCTGAGCTTGAAAGCTGCATGGTGGACCATCAATCATGCTTAGACGTGACACAATTTATGCATATAGTACAACAGTATGATTAAACTGCAAAAGGCCATACATCACACAAAACTATTAACTCATGCCTCAAACGAAAATAATTCTATCGATAAATTACTCAGTGGCACTAAAATGAAAAGTACCTTCAGGATCGTTTTTACAATGAGAGTCAAAATTCTTACTCATATTTTTAGCGTAAGCATGCTCCAGAGCGCCACAATTTTGAATGACAGTCATTTCTCACATTCTCATTGTTACTCTCTGATCATTCTTCTTTAGCAATCATGTCACAGACACCACTTTCTACACTGCAAGGCTCTACATTACAATATATAAAGTTCACTGGTAAGAGAAAACACTTGCATGCAAATGTAGCTTCTTCAGATATCAAGACAGTACTTTAACAAATAAAACACACACACACACACACACATCATTTTGTATAACACAAAAATAGCAAATGGCAATGCAAAAACAATGAAATGGCTACAAAATCATGTAGCGGTGACCACAAATACAACAGTGATGATAATTGTACAATGGCATTTGCATACAAGTACTGCAACATTTGCAATTAGTGTGAAACAATGAGAAATGATGTTCTGCTACAAAAGTGACATTATGATGTGGGGATTACACTTTCTGTTTTGAAAATGTTATTTTCTCTTTGAGAAATATGCCAAAGCTATTGAGAAAAACTGTAAAGGATTTAAAACAAAAATGACAAACTCAGACACAATAATGTGCATGTCCTGTCATTCATCCCACTACAAGTTATGGAATATACACTTGCATCATTCTAAAAGATTGGTGAACTGTTTTGCATCTAGTGGTTAACACAGCAATCAATTACATATATTATTTTGGGTGTAAATTACTTCACTGGTAAACTGTATAATCCATTTATAATTATGCCAAATGATGACAACTATTTGTATATATGCACTAAAACATTGGCAATTTGTAGAAAACAATGAGAAATGTGTTTCATGGTGTGAGGATTACACCATGATTGTTTTGCAATCGTTATTTGCCTTTTGAGAAATGCACCAAGGCATTTGGAAAAAATAAATAAATAAATTAACGAAAGGGATAAATATCTTTAATGTGCAACTTACCCTGACAAAGCTGGCAGGAAACCATCCCTCTTCATCATCAATCTGCCCCCACCACCAGTCCTTGTTAGAAGCATCCAAAACTTTGATGACGTCCCCAGCCTTAAACGCCAACTCCCGGTCGGCCATGGTGACATGATCCCATACTGCTTCAGCGTTAATGACTGAACCTCCACTAATCAGCTGGATGAGACAGGAAGACAGAAACTGATGCCGTGAATTGAAATCTAGCATGTTGTCCGTTGAACAAGATCCCCTGGTGTTTTGCCTCACAATGAAGTGCTCTCTGTGATCCAGTTTAATAAAAAAATGAAAGACGTTATCTTTACAGATTTGTTTTTAGGGGAAACAGTCAGGGTTAAAAAGTCAGGGTATTGTTTTATGAACTGATTTATACGAACAAAAACACAAAAAAACACAGACAATAACAGAGTCTGTAGAATGGAACATTATAAATGTAGACATTGTTTTTCTTGCTTAATTATGTTGTGGTAACCATAAGGCATCAAGCTTATACCAGAATTATAATCAACATAACTATAATTAACTCTGCGGCACAAAAACAGAATACAATATGCAAAAAAAGACGTACAATTTTGAAGACTTCAATATTATTATGTAACTGACCATGAGCAAAAAATGCCAAGAGGTACTACACATGAAAATAGACTGCTGCTGGTTATTACTACTGCTCTAACCTGCTTATTAACTACGACCCAAGGAATTTTATTTTTATATCAGTATATATAGATAATTATCACAATATAATTCAAGTCATTATTTCTTTACTTCAAGGCTCCATCTCTCATTAAAATACCCCTAGGATTCCCCTTAAAAGATCCAGAACATGAAAAAGACGACAAACTGAATGAAAGCAAACCGAAACCTAATTTGAATAAATAAATCATACAAAAACAAACTTCGTCACAGGGCATAAAACAGTGACAATCTGGATTGTTGCTGGGTTTTTCTCTGACTGCCTCGCTGCTGCTTCAAGGGAACAGGTTTGACATTGCTGGTAGTTTATTGCTCCAATCCCATTTCTAACCAATGGGACACATGTCACATGCTTCTTCAGATTAAAAGTGGAAGCCCTAATTGCTGGTGTTTGTAACTCTAACCACTTGCATTCTGCATGATATACTGGACAGCAGTGCTTCAAGTGGTGAAATATGTATTTCCAGTTTTAGTTGGTACAAGTTGTCAGCAGTTTACAATGCACAGCACTAGTCTGTGTTTGCTGGACTTTAAATGGCCCACCTACTGCCGTACCACCAACATCTCTTTAACATTTTTTTTATCCAAAACATCTCTTTTTTAATAAAGACGTTGCGGCTGCTGCCCTGTTGCTATTTGCAATAAGTCAGTAAGTCGCCCAGACTTACTATGACCCAAATATCATCCAACAGTGCTGCTTACTAAGCCACCTTGGCGCCCTTTATAACTACTAACTACTACCATAACTACTCCAAGGAAAATTCCAACCAATTTAAACTGAAAGCTCCCAACAGAAAGCTGAGTCATATGATTTGGTATATATACCTTCCATCCACATTCCAACCACTTCCTATCTGGTACAGGGTCCTGGAATCTATTCCAAGCAGCCTAGGGTATATGCTGAGGTACACCATGGGTGGGCTACCAGTCCGGCACAGGGCATGCACGTAATTTCAAGACACCAAAACACCTAAATGCATGAAATGCAGGGGGAGCCCAGGATACCCAAAGGGAATCCATGTTACGCAGAAAGATCAGAGAAACTGCATACAGAGAGTAGGAGCAGAGAGTTAACCCTGGAGTTAGCAGCCTGTAGGCAACAGGCCCGTCTACTGAGCCACTACTAGACATTTTAAAAATAAAAAAGTCATAAAACACAGCACAACTTATGCATTCACAGTTTTTTTTTTTGAAAAGTCATACAACAGACTGACACCAATAACTCATCAGTAATCAGCAAATGATAAAAGCTTTTCCTGGAAAACTATAAACCATAACCAGATGCATATGTACTGGAAATTAATATTATTGAGGCTGATACAAGATGTTACATTTATAGATGTATAGAATTATATAGATATATAATTAAAAAAAAAAGTGCTGTAGTGAAAAATCATATAGTATATTACAACATGCTATTAATTCCACACAATATATAAGTATAAGAATTTAATTGTGCAGTGTAACTGTAATGCAGCCCCCAAAGTGTGCATTATGTTTTAAATGTTTTCAAATAAGAAGTTAGGTTGAGGTTATTTTATTATGAGAGACTGTTCCAGAAAAAAAAATCCCACAACTCTGTCAAGCGGATACAAATGATAAACAGCAGCCATTAAATCTTGTCACAGATACTGAAGACCTAAGACAGTGCTTTGACTTGGTCACTTTTGGACATTGACATCACTTCAGTTTAGTGCTGGTTTTCCTTGGCTGCTTGAAAGTAAATCTATGTTCACGGTTACTTGTATACTGAGGTTTTATGTGATTTTTCCATCCATTATTCCTCTCTGGAAGCATGCCCATTACACAATTCTGCAACTGAGCCTAATAATAAGAATGGTTTTCCTGCCTTAACTGTGTATTCTTACTCAACTTACTGCAATTGAAATAGCTTCATAGTTCTTTCACCAGACTTTATACTATTTGCCAAATTTTCATTCTCATCTCCATGTGCTTCAGGGTTACTTAAAATAGTAATTAAAAAAACATGGTCATATTCAAATTTGTACCGTGACTGAGCCATTACATTTGAACAATTTGAATTTTTTTTCTCATTGTAACCACCAACTGCGATGGGCTGGCCCCCCATCCTGGGTTGTTCCCTGCCTCGTGCCGTAGCTTCTGGGATAGGCTCCGGACCCCCCGCGACCCAGAAGGATAAGCGGGATGGAAAATGGATGGATGGATGTAACCACCAAATGCAGTAATATGCCAGTAAATTGAATGATATGCTCTAAACAGATCTAAATGTTACATAATTTCCCATTAACGTTTTCAGTTGACTGTCCTCTAAGAATTATTCAAAATTTTTAAAACGGTTGTGAAATTCTTCCTTGATCTGTACCTTTATAGAACGTTTTCCTCATTTTTATGATTGCAACAGTGGGCTATTACAAATCCATCCATTTATGAACACAGAAAAACAGAACCACATGATTTTTCACTAAAGACGGAAGTCCCTGAAACTCATATATATACAGAGCTGAGAGTGGGAACTAAGCCCATCACCCTGGATCTTTGACGTTACAATTCTCTGCACCAACCCACTGCACTGCTAAGACATTAACATCCATCCATCCATCCATTTTCCAAACCGCTTATCCTTCTTTTAAAGTACTATTACAGGCAGATGGGGAAAACTTAATTAATTAAGCAAATGTTCGAGTTTCTACATTAACATGGAAACGCCATATTACCTGTTATTTAATGTATACAGTGAAAACCTACTGTGTAGGGCTTCCTCAATTTTTCATTAAAATTATTAATTCATCCTAAACTTGCAGATTAAAGGTCTTTTTCAACAGAATTTTCAGCATCATTTTGCTTGTGGGGTGAGAAATAAGTTAGCAACTCAGTTACTGTTCTAGTGTAAGTCATTTTCTTCAGGAATAGTCAGGCCCTGCTATCTCAAAAATGTTTGTCACCTACGACATGTGCCTACTAAATAAGTAAAGTCCCCTCTATACCTCTGCCCCAGTTCACAATCCTTATGGAAATCTTCAGTTTCTTCAGTTCAAAAACTAGAATTTTGTACAAATTCAATTCAATTCAATTCAATTTATCCACAAGGGGCAATTAAAAAGTTACAGCCTAAACTAAACACTATATCAGTGAACAGTGCATAACCTCAGATACACATGTTGTACATTTCACATTTCATTGTTCATGAAAATTCTGATCATAACAACTGAAAAAAACTAATAATTAACTAAAAAAACAATAGTTAAAAGTTGACTGAAAAAATAATCATTATCACTGCCCCCTTAAAACTTTCAGGTGCCTCTGAGATAATAGTAAGAATGCCAGTCACGTTAATGGGCAGAATTCCCCAGGTTATTATCAATATAATCAAAAACAATCTGCTAAATGTATAAAAGCGCATAGAACTATGAAATCTGCGGAAATATGTGCATGAGAGAAAACTATACAAAGTGATCTAACATTACATTTATCTGTGTTGCTTTCAACAAAAGCATCTGTTAAATACTGATGAGGAAACATCCAAATTCTATATTCTTGAATTAACTGTTGCCTGACTTACTAAATGTAATAATGATCATGCATACATGGCTGATTTCAGATATTATTCCATTTCATTTAAAGTATAGTTCTATTTATCAGAAATATCAATTCTATGCTATGAAAATACAGTAATGTGTCAAACATAATCCTGGAGTTAATGGTAAAACTGTTATTCATATCTATATACTTATACCTATGTTTAATTCATAATTAGGTTTTGGTGAAAAAATTTAATTTTGGTGAAAAAGCCAAGGGAAAACTGGAAATAAATTACAATTCTTGTTCCAGGATAAGTAACTTATAAACCCCCTTTGTCTGAGCATTACATAATTCTAGATGTTTTAGGGTCTTGTTCTTTTAGTGTGAATGCAAGTGACAAACTGGGCAGATTTTAAATAAATCTGACATTTTTTTTAAAGCTGTTTTGTTCTAAATTACCTTTCAGCTAATGTTATCAGCTGTCGATCTAGAACATACTGTACCGTAAGGAAGACACAACAAGGCGGCAAGAATTTATTGTGCTTAAACTTGTCAGCTTCTCAGCATAAAAGCGGAATAGGATTATTGTGTTTAGTATTGCAATTAGTCAAGCTAATTCCATCAGATGTATTTTGTATTACAATATATAATAAGAAGGATATAACAATCTGCTGATTAAGTTACTTTGTTTTTTGTGGCATTTTCCTCTCCATTTTTACTGATGCTGAGTTATGCATTAAAAAATGTTCAGTATTGCAGATTCTAGCTGAGCCCTTTGCCTGCGTCTGACAAAACATATTATGCAATATGTGCATGTTCTGACACTGAAGGCCAATCAAACTCAGTTTTACAACCGGAGGAAGAGTATAACTTATTGAGTTTGCTCAGATTGCAAAGACAAAAACATACATGGTTTACTTGAATAGTTACAGAAAATACTACTTCCTTAAAAGGGTGCAGGACAGCATTCTAAAATGTTTAATCAAAACAGGAAACAGAACAGCAAACCCATCAATAAATAAAGATAGCCTTAGAGACTAATTTGTAATAATTGTTAACTCAAGATGTTTCCACAACAAAGCAAGTTTTAAATAGGCCTATTAAAACAGTCATACAGCTGCATTTTGTATGTTTTTTTTTTACTAAAAGTGACTCAAAATGTCTCATACGCCACTTACGGGATATTCTTAGCCCACGTTACTCCATACGCAGGTACCACCAATGGTGCCTGCATTTCTCTGTTTTGCCATGACAACCTGCTTATAGCTTCCATTAGATAACGCCAACAACACACTAGATAGATAGATAGATAGATAGATAGATAGATAGATAGATAGATAGATAATTTATAAACTAAACTCAAAAATGAAGTCCTATGTATGGTATAAAGACATACAGCAATTACAAGTGAAAAAAACACTGCGTAGACTTACATATAATGCAATCGTGCAACTACAGTATTAAACTATAATTACGATATTAAACGGCATTAAATCGCCCAATAAATAAAATGTTCCATAAAATGAATAACGCATTGTTAAACGTGTAGAGGCTGTGTCATCTACAGTGATGGCAAAATAATGTATGCCGGCAAGAAATTAAGCTCGCCCACTAGCCTGAGACGAGTGATTTAGACGAAGGACCAGGACAGAACACTGAACACTAGTAAAAAAATGCCTGTCGGACTACATTTTCACTAAAGTAGCCAAGTTGGCTAGCAGCAAAAATTAAGTTCCACCCGTGTATGTATGTCATATTATGTGGCCCATTTTAAAAACGCCCAACAACGGGGCTTATTGTAGGGTTAGTATATATCTATATAAGAACAGTAACTAATATTAAGTTTGCACTTCGCAAATCAGGGAAATCCGAAACACACATAATGAAAAATAAATAATCGAAATAAAAACTACTGTGGTGATATTAATAGCAAAAACATAAGGATTTTCTAAATTATTAAGAAAATACCAATGGTTTCAAACCGATAGCTCTTTATACCTACCGATGGTTCTTTAAATGCTGTTATCGGTTTATTTATTTTTTTTTACTTAAGTGTATGAAAAACATTCATTACAAGGGCATAGCTTTTTAAAAACACCGATAATTTGCACGTGTATTACTAGCCGAGATAAATATTTTTTAAACCGAGATTTATAAAAATGCAAAGGTAGGGTGTCAAATGCTAAGACGTAGCTCAAAATACATCCAAACATTATATTATCCTAGCATAATGACCATCATCAGCACCTACGCTCACAGACAAGTTAAAGGACAAGACACGACAAAAGATTTATGGACAGATATAAAATACCAACGTCATTAATATCACTGTCTGGCCATGTTGGAGTACTGGGTGTCCTCGCTCTGTTTGCACGCGCACTTGCTCCCTCGCTCCAATGTATAATTGTGATATGTATCTCTGTGCAGGCGGGCCAGCAAGCGGCTCAATAGAAAATCCTTTAACGAGCACCCAAAAAGAACATTAACATAACGTTCACAAGCACCAGCACCACGATCACTGCAAATATAACCACCGTTTGTGCGTCCAAGGTCATGGTGCAATGCAGGAGGCTGTAATATTCACGATGTTGGGCAGGCACATTGTTCTCAGTTGTTAGCCTAGGTTCTGTGTGACTGTCCATGCATTCACCATTATAATAAAGAAATATATATATATATATATATATATATATATAGTAAAACCGACAGCCTTCCCTTTCGGATAAGCTTCTCTTCTCACTCTTTCTTATTGTAGCCCGTGTGTAAAGTTCGCCAAAGAAGCATCGTCATCCTCACCATCATCATCACCAGATTCAGCACCGTTATTTTTCTCTTCTAGTCTAAAGCCAGCCACCGCTGATTTTTCCCTCGCCGAATCCGTAGATATACTGAGTGAGTCCGCTCATGCACTATTCCTGACGCTACAGTAAGAGACCGCTGCTGCATCTTCCAGGATGTAGCGGCGAGCGGCAGCCGAGGCGGCCCTCCATGCATGCTAATCAGCGGCCGCTGGCTCGGAAGCGGGGGGATTCGGACGTCAATCAAAAGGAGGGGGAGTTTGCACAGTTTCGCTGCGAATTTTTAACCATCGAGCTCTCAAGCACTATACAGGAAATCGGAATAATAATATTGAGAAGAATGCTGTACCAAAATCGCATTATTATTCCACATTGTATTAATGCAGTGACATGTTTTACTTGCAGTGATACGTTCTCATAACAACACTTACATTGACAATTTCCAAATTTTGAATATACTGCCAGCAAATTACAATTACTATAATTGTCATATGCTTTAGTGCAAATCTACGTTCAGATTATTTTTTTCCCTAATGTGTCGTTTATACTTATTGTCTGGCAAACATTTTTCACTTAGACCTTAACTCTGAAATTTGAAACTGAAGGGAAAGGACAAATTGTAAAGATGAAAAACCACAAGAATTTTCCTTCCGTATGTCTGTATTACATTGCACGATGGTCACCAGGCAGTGATCTACGGCAGGGTATTTCAATGTACGGTACGGTTCTGCGGATGCTCTGGGGGTCCGAAGAAACATATTGCAAATACCGCACCAAAATAATATTGGTTTGCGCAACGTTTTTCAGGGGAACCCAGCATCTCCCGAGTCACGGATGATGATGACTATTAATGCAATAAAAGTGATGTCCTTAAGCTGAAGAAGAAGGAATGAAAAAAGGTGCCTGTACGTTCAATGTGTTTTTTTTTCTCATTCCAATAGTTGGAAATTATTAGTTTGTTCATTTAAACGTAACTTTATTTATGTTTATGGTTGAACTAATTTTTTACAGTTTAACTTGAATAAATGAATTACACTGAAGCAACTTTATTTCGTGTGACACATTACTTAGATTATTTCAAGTTGATTCAACATTTCCAACATTTTATTCTTGCTAGTGTGGTGTTCTAATTAAAGTACGCCTGGAGATTTATGACGTATCAGAGCTACAATAATTTAAAAGCAGTAAATGAAAAACCATCAATCTTATAGTTTTTGGGGCGAAATATTTAGAATGCATTTTAATAGACCTTTACATTAGGGCAAGTTATTCTGAGATAAACAAACCGTTAATAAAATTTCAAGGCATGAAGTTACAGTATTTTAAATAGCCTTTTCAAATACCTTAATCGGTGAATGTCATCACACCGTCAACCAAAATTATGTCATATATAAGTAATCGTTTAAACAATTTAATTCGCAAAACGATTACAGTCTGGTGTATGTTGTATTGCAATTCAATTGCATTTTATATATTGCATTTACATATTGTTTATGGTATTTATTTAGAATGGTTACGGAAATATGTCGAGTAGAGTGTCAGGGATCCCGTTCTAATGACTGGTGCTGTCTTCGATACCAGCGTTCTGCAGATGCAAAACTGAAAACAGATGCCAACCCCCTCAGCAGATGCTCTGGGATTGCTCAACTGAAAGCATTCTCATAAATGCAAATCTACCATATTTCTATATCACTAAGGATTTGTCCATTAAATTGTTGTGATTTTGTCATTACATTTTTTTCAATAAATGTTTTAGCTGTTTAGCTGATATAAAGGAAAAATATTTTTATAATAAATCTACAATTTAAGTTACCCATCAGGTAACATTTTTTCTGTGATTCAGGTTTCGTTGGATGTCCTTGGGTGTGTGGAACATCATGACCTTCACAATATTCCAAGATGGTTACTTTTCTATAGATACTACCTACCACCCATAGTTTCCAGTTCTGACCAGCAGAACGTGTGTGGCTTTCTGTCCTCTCATGGGTGTTCATTATTTAATGAAAAATTACATTCAATTTGCCGTAAATATAAATATGAAGTGAAAATTTTAAATAAGAATAAATTGTAGTCTGTGAAAGATACACCTTCATACCCTGTGCACAAGATACAATTTTAGCTGAAGACATTATGAAGCGAGATTTCTGTGGCCTCTTCCTTTCTGCAATCCACTGCAGCCTCCATGTGACATTTAAACAATAAAGGTCACATCAGAAATTCTAAGTGTTGTTTAAGAATGGAAATGTTAATACTTTTGTGAATATTGTACATCACTCAATAATATAGTGAATCAATATGAAACAATGATCAGTAGGGACATTAAGAATGGTGAATAATTTCCATAGATGCTGATGAAATTAAAAGTGCAGTAAATATAAACTATGAGCAACAGTTTTGAAACACAGCTGAAATATATGTAATGCTTTTGTTTTGGCCTTTAAGGGCGGCTCTGGTTCTTTTCAGTAACTAGATGCTGTCAGCATAACAATATATTCCCCCCCCGTACATTAGGCTTAGGCATTATCAAAGTTTTCATATCATTGATGCATTATACCATACTATATGGTATTTAGACAATATTTTCAAAAGCAAAGTTATTCCAGCATCTTGTTGCAAGGGTGAGGTTCCCTGTGCTAAATTTTGCCAGGTGGGGGGATTCACCAAAAATAAATTTCTCAGAATGAAAAAAAACTTTATTAAAACCCTTACTTTGTGTGACTTGTCTGAATGTGATCAGGTTCCCCAGATCTCCACCTGTTCTTTCATGTGTCACCACTGACTAGAACAGGCGTTAAGTTCCCCCATGATAAATTTCACCGACTGAGTAACAGACCTCTGTCGATAAAATTTGCCAAGCAGGGGGGCTGATGACAAAAAAAAACAATTCAAACTTTATGGTAACATTTTCTATGGATGCCAGGTCCATAAGAATCTACAAACACATTCATAACACATTATAATGCATTCATAAAGCATTATGAATATGGCTATAAGTCTTTATAAAAGGCATAACAGATTGTAGCCACCATTATTTTGCATTATAAATGCTTTATGAAGCTCTCTTCTACAGTGCACTATAGATACCTTCATAATGCAGTACCTTTAATTCTTATACCGACCATTATGATACATTATGAAGGTATCTATAATACATTATAGATGAGAGCTTCATGGGAGCTTGTAAGTATTATAATCAGCACCTTAATGCCTTATGACTGTCAACAGAAGATATTGTAACGCTCAATTAATGGTCATACCGATCATTATAATGCATTATGAAAGTGTCTATACTGCATTATAGATGACAGCTTTAAGTAAAGTGTTACTAACTTTATTTTAGAATATTCAGAAAATCGTGACACGCTTGCAGTTGGAGAACCACTGACTGACACAATGTTCCTGGGAAGTTTGAAACAGATCCGTATACTTTCATATCCATAACATGCATTCCGTAGCCTCCGTTTCAGCCCTCTGTTGCTACCAAGCATTACTGTTTCAATTTTGGTGTGGTTTGTCTCTGAATTTTATCTGGTCCAGATCTTCACCCCTCCAATATGTCTGCAAAAGGTTGAAAAAGATCTGCCAAATACATTGTGTTATCACAGCAATGGGATCACTTGTCTGAAACTGCCCTCTTTTTGCTATCACTGTGTGGGGCTACTTCCATTTTGGCTCAGTATGGCTCAAAATCTGGGACGGTTTTGCACAATCCCAATAACAGTAACTCTTACTGTCTCACAAACACTCTAAAGATATATCTTATGAAAGGTTTTTATTTTCCTACATATGTTTCCCGACCAAACTCTTAAGAAGTTGCTTAAGGGAGAGTTTCTTAAGAGCGACCTTAATAGGCACCAGAACACCTGATTGGTTGACATGGATGGCTTGAGAATTGATTATTCCCTCCATGCAGCAAATGCTTGGCTGCTGCATGAGAGAAAGTGGTGTTTTTTTTTATAAATATAACACTCCAGGAATCATTCAAAATATAGCATTAATCAGAACTGGGGAGAACCTAAAAATAAAATACAAAATTAACAGATTGAATCATCTAACCGTAAATATGATTTTTGCTGACTGGCTACATGGACCCGGTTCCCTAGACTGTAATATTACCATTTTATTTTTATTTGTTCTATAACACACCAATATGTGTGCATGCCATTGATGCAGGGACAAGAAATGGCACAATAGCTGAAAGAAAAGAGAATGTAAGAGAATGTCATATGTGCTTCAGTATTGATACTAAAGACTATTTCAGGTGCTTTTTTCAGGGGGAAAATGTATTAGATAAATATGTAAATGAACCTGCAGTGTTGATTCTTATCAACATCATGAACTAAAGTTTTGATATACTGTGACTTTATCACATTCAGAGATGTGTGTGCATTCCAGGGGTGTCGGAAATAGGGGGAACCCCCCCCCCTCCCAGTTGATAAATATATAATTCGTTCCTTATCTGTGATTATGAATTTGCGAATGACTTGGCATTGCTGCGCATTCAGAGCCAGACAAAACCTAATGATGATTGTAGTCCTGTTTCAGACAAAATCATTATATCATAGGGGTCAGATATTTTTTAGTTTGGTTATGAAACTGCACCCTTAACTATGTTATTCTTATTTTAAACAAGCAGTATGAGCCAACAACAGCAAAAAGAGACAGCTAAGAGAGGCTCAGACCAACCTTACGAAAGAATATCTTACGGAACATATACTTAACTAAGAACATTTCGGGAAACACGTCGGAGCGTTAACAGCGAATTTATGAATGACGTAGTGTTTTTCCTCAACCAGCGTGGCCAATTTGGGCTCCTGTAAGCAGGGACAATCAGGTGATGAGCCAGGAATTATGACAAGTAAGCTCAAGTTTTATGACAATAACACAAAATATATCAATTATTTTAAAAATGGCAGAGGGACTAGAGCTTCTTCAATTTGAATGTTAAAATGAGGTTAGCTCCAGTCAGGAAGGTCATTCTTGCACACCATCTCAACCAGCTACCTGTTGGAGAGAGAGAGAGGGGCCAGGAAACTCATACCATACACATGCCACCCATCCACCATGACACACTGGATTCAGTTACGTCAACCAGTGAAGGCATCAGCCATGCACACCACTACAGGCAGTGCCACACCGGGCAGTGCCCCCACAGCTAGTGGTGGCGGCATGTGGGTGCAGACCTAGCTTTGTACAGAATCACAGAGTAGGCTAAATTGGTAAATATAATGCAGAGGAAAGCAATGCTGCATATAATACAAAGTGATCCAAAACAAACCCAGAAGAGATGGTTGGGGAGTAGTATGACCAGAAAGTGAAGGAAAACCGGCCGTTGAGTGCTCAGCATGTATGTGGGGGCTCCTTCAGGGCAAATGGAATAGCAGCCCAGGTAGCCTCCTCATGAAACTGGCGTAGAGGAGACAGCAGGGTTAGCCAGTCCCTGGAGTAACTGGGGTTAAGGGCCTTGCTCAAGGGCCCAATGGTGGGATCATTCCACAGTCCCAGAGATTTTAACCGGCAAACTTCTGAGTCCCCCCCAGTAAAGTGTCTTTTAAATCATGTCAGGTAAAAGACAAGAGGAGAATCAATTGAAGCCAAACATGGAAAAAATGGTTTTGAATAGGAAAAAGTCCAAAAATGCATTTTTTAACTGGTTTATTCATTACCACTGAAGCATAAAATAAATCCCAATCTGCTCAACATATACAACCACATTTTCTTGACAGAAAATCCATAGGGGGAGAAAAATTCCTGTAGAATTAAACAAGAACTAAATTAGAGCAAGAATGGTCTTGAAGTCAAACATGAGAAACTGATATCAAAACATTAAAATTCACTCTTCAAATTAAGAGCAGCAAGAAGTCATCCCACGCCAATTGCAGATATACCTGACAAGAGAAAATAAAATTGTACTTTATTACACACATTTTTTGACAGCACAATTCAATAGTGTTATGTTCTAATGTATTTGGTACAACTGCAATTAAGGTTCTTGCCAGCAGGCTGCGCACAGCCAGTGTTTTGGGATATTTGAAAGCCTTTTGATAGACCGGTTGTTTAAAATGTAAAAATTGTTTTGAAGATACTAAAATTGTCATCTCTATAATGGGGGGGCGGGGGTTGAGTTCTTTACCTTATGTTTCAGAGGTTTCTCACAGCACTAATTTTAGGAAGGGCAGCAGAGAACCTTAGATAGGACAAGCGGGAGGATCGACACACACATTTTCCAGCAGCTTTAAAATTCCTATTAATTAGTGATGTCTGACGGAACTGCAAGCAATGCAACTCAAAGCATTGCAATCCAGGAATTATGGTAAGATACTTGCACATTTCACCTATATGGTTTTCCTTTAGCCTCATGAACTGTCCAAATTAGCAGCATAAGAATACAACTCTCCAACATTTTAAGCGCAATGGCGGTGATCAGGCGATGAGCAACACTCAAGGCTCTGTTTAACTAAGGTTGTGATCTAATTCCCACTGGCACAGAGGAAGCTCACAGAGCAGGCTCAATTAGCTGATTACTAATCAGGAACAGGTGTGATACTTGCCTCCATTTCTCATATGTTTTAGTCTAAGGTGTCAAGTATTTCTGATGTGACTCACAAATACAAGCTGCGTATGACTCCAAAAACAATTTTTAATGATGTTAACAACCTAAAAAGCATTGCAGATGAATATACTAATATGGGTATATACTGGAGGAATTTAGAAAGCTTCCATATTTGGCAGATTCTACATCCTTGAAGACATAATAAATAGATAAATATATTAAAATATATGTTCTTCTAAATATACAACAGTGATAAGACACAGAAAACTGCGCATGAAAGTCCCTAATCAAAATGCTTACCTATTCAGTTCAACATGGGCTAAATTATCACAATTTTAAAATAACCTTTAACCAAGGAGCTAGCCAAGGCATTTAATTAACACCCGTTAAGGTGACATTCTGTCCAAATACATGGTAAAATAAAGGATTTACTGTGTACACAGGCCTTGTGCCCTAAGATCCTCCACATGACCAAAATCAGCACAACCAGTCGAAAGATGGATAGATTGTTGTTTATCAACAACTGCTGTTTAATTTAACACATTCTGTTTTATAATAAGGTGTAGTTTCATTCAAAGTTATGAATAGATAACAGAATCATAATTAAATAGTCCTACCTATTTGACACAGCTGTCTAGGTCAAATCTTTTTTCATATAAAAAAATATTTTATTTTATGGCTTATAAACAAACAATTTAATGGCTTACAATCAAAAATAACTTGGACTTTCATTTGTATTTCTGAAGACTTGATCACAGTCTGTGAATGACATAGATTAATGTGGATTGTGAATGATTTGTGGGAATCAAAAATCAGAAAAAAATGCTTTAGTCAAGTAAGTCAGTTAAGAGTGTTGACTTCACAATAGCCTGGGAAACAGTAGGCTAGTTACCCAAAACTCACACAACCATGACAGATTTCATTATTTCATTAAAAAAGGTAGTTTCTATGTAGTCTTGTCATTAGCTTACAGTGTCTATTCCACTAGATTGTTTCTGGTGACAGCTAAGCTATGTTATATAACATATTTTGAATGCATTAATCATTTAAGTCTGAATATATGAAATACAGCAGTTTGTTAACGTCAAAGACCTCATGTATTTTTCTTCGTATACCCATTAAAATCCCAAACAAATTTTGCTCTATATAACTTAATCCCACTCTGATATGAATCCCTTTAAATTCCCTATACTATTTATTGTGACACCCACATATTCTATTTCCAACCGGATATAATGATATCAGTCCGGTTGCTAGGTTCCATGCCAAGCTTATAGTCTCATTACACCAGTTGGAAAAATACTTATTTGAGTTATATAATGAATTGAATAATAACTAATATCCCATCGAAAAAATTATTACACTGATGTCATCTGAACATAAACAAAAAATGTAGACATTAAAAAAATTATATCCAGACATTAACTAAAGGAAACAAATAATAGCATTTTATTGTATTTTCTAAGATTTTTGCAGTCACTATTATACTTACCTCATGACCTTGTATCGGATAATTGGTTGGAAGATTGATGTGATCTTGGCATTCTGAAAGGGCTAACATAGCTAAGGATGGTAAATAGTATTTCATAACAATTTAATATTCATATATAATATATTGCAATAAACAAAGAGTATTATACTTTAACAAATTAAAAAGATGATTCACCATAGTCTATTAAATTGTACGTATAACTTGTCCATCAGGTAGTCTGTTGTTTCACATTGAGATTAGCAGAATAAGGTTACATCATTTTTTATTCCGTGGAAAACAAAATCAAGAAGAATGAGCACAGAACCTTACCACCTGGCTGGATTGATTAAGTGTAGTTTCAGGCACAACAAAGACTCAAAGCATTCAGGTCAAAATCACATTTATTAACTTTCGTATGTCAAGGTGATCCTTCCAATACTTGTCGAGGTTGATGAATGTGGGATGAGTACAAATTAGATGGGCGGAGCAAGTGACAGGGCTGTCCAGGGAATACAATTAAGTTAATTAATTAAGTGATAACATTTAACTGTCACATACACCCTGGCACAGAGTGGGGAAGCAGGCACAGGAGTCGGGGGATTCGGGTGAACATGGGGTTTATTCGGAATAGACACACTCATGACCACGGAATGACATCAATGACCGGACTGGGGAAACATTCACAGACACTCACTTAAATATACAGAGTTAATTAACACAACTAGAAACAGCTGATCAAAAGGATTCCACACGAGGTAAATGAGGGGGTGTGGCACACAGGAGGATCGGAATGATCAGGGCATGACATTAAGAAATACATGTAATGGCTGGAATGCCTCCAAGCAGAGGTTTGGGATCCAAAGAGGTGTTTCACTTGCCATCCAACAAGATAGCAGTAACTTTTGAGAGAACAGAATAAAATTCTTGTTGATTTTTACTGTGTTACTCTTCATTTGTATTAAGAGTAATGTGGCATTTTAGCAAATACTCAGGTCTACCTACTCAGCATTCACAGCGAGCGATATATTACGATAAAATGATTGTGCCTCACAGGTATGTGTGTGCATGATTAGACCAATAAAAGGAAAAGTGCTGTTGTCATTTGGTCTTAGTAATGCCATGGATCATTAAAAACTGATAAAATATATGTAGTTGAGCCTGCAGCGTGATTTTTGTCCAGTGCTTGAAGTGGGGAAAAATAGATGCAAAAATAGGTACTCCCCTTGTTATTCAGTACCAGGTGCTGGTACTCCCCTTGTTATTCAGTGCCAGGTGCCGGTACTCCCCTTGTTATTCAGTGTCAGGTGCCAATACTCCCCTTGTTATTCAGTGTCAGGTGCCAATACTCCCCTTGTTATTCAGTGCCAGGTGCCAATACTCCCCTTGTTATTCAGTGCCAGGTGCCAATACTCCCCTTGTTATTCAGTGTCAGGTGCCAATACTCCCCTTGTTATTCAGTGTTAGGTGCCAATACTCCCCTTGCTATTCAGTGCCAGGTGACGATACTTACTTGTTATTCAGTGCCAGGTGGAGGTACTCCCCTTGATATTCAGTACCAGATGCCAGTACTCCCACTGTTATTCAGTACCAGGTGCAGAATAACAGGTGCCAGTACTTCCTTGTTGTTCAGTACCAACAGATATTGAGAGGTCATGTGAGATGCTTGAGATTTGGCAACCCTAAAAACATACATTTTTTGTTTCACCTGAGTTGATTTATATAACAAACAACATTATACAGTTGTTAAAAAGTGGAAACTTCAACGAATATGAACTCACCAATAAACTACGTCTATTTATCCAACATGTTATCTGATACATACTGTGTTTGAAAACTTTTCAGCTTTACGATTTCAGGACAGAGCAGCCACTCTGTTAGGAACATTACGGCTTTATGGTTGCGGGTGTCAGATTCACTGCTGCTACTAACACTAATGGCACATTAGTGCAAATAAAGGGATGCATATGCCGAACTACGTCTTGCTTGGCGGTCAAAGGCGTTTGACGTTCATTGGTGTGGGAAGCGGCGGTTCTAGTGCTAAACCACTACCGAAAAGACTACAAAAGCTGCACCGGTTAAAATAGAAGCGCTCCATCAGGTTTTAAATAATAACTTAATGTTTTGGCTATTGGTCCAGGTCCATATGGGACCTCTGTCATAGACCCTTCTACAGAATATCTGGAATACCCTATAAAATTCCAGTTCCCCATATATAGCACTGGACTGGCCATCTTGCATACAAGGCATTTTCCTGTGTGGCCCTATGGGCCAGATTGAGTGTGACTGTGCACCAGGGGCTAGGTTGGAGTAAGAGGTTGTCAGTGTAGGAAGGAATTGTCATATTACAGAGGGACATACATTTCCATTTGAGATCATTTAACCTATCAATAGAGAAGTTACGTACCCTGTATAAATCTGCCATACAATGTAAATTGCCTATAAATCCTTAAGTTGTGGACAGGGCCTGGCCATTTTACTTGGACATCAAATATCATTTCTACAGTGCCCCAAATGATCCTGACAGTGGACTCAGGTAGGTACAACACATTGGGAAATAAAGCTGTTTACCAAACTAGGGTACATGTATAGGTCTAATAATATTCTTAAAACAAATGTGCAGCCATCTCTATGACAGCTTAATCTAGTCTGAAATTTGGTCCTACAGTACGCCAATGATCCCATGCACACCAGCAAATCAATGTCTGAATTGCTAAAGAAGAAGAAAAAAATGAACGGCCAAGTTCAAGCCTAGACCTCAACCCCACCGAGACGCTGTGCCAGAAGCTGTCCAGTGTGTGTCCTCACGGACACACACTGTCTTGATCGGCTGTTGCTTCTGGGCATGTGTTATAATGCTTTTTGTGTGTGCTGTTCAACAACATTTAACGTTTGGTGGTCGTTGTGATTAGTACAGATGTTGTATGTTGTCTTTCTCTTTTCAGCAGACATGGAAGCAGATTATCTGTTTTGTTTTTTTCTTTTCTCTCCTCCCTCTCCCTCTCTCTCTTTCCCCCTTCTTCTCCTTTGTTTCCCCCCTTCTCTTGAGGAAATAAATAAATAACTAAATAAATAAATAAATACAAATAAATAAAGTAGTCCTCCGCAGAGGGGGGGGGGGTGGTGGTGGAGGGAGTTAAAAAAAAAAAAAAAAAAAAGAAGCTGTCCATATACAAATGCCCACAAAGAACTGAAGCAATGTTGTAAAGAAGAGTGGACCAAAATTTCTTCAAAATGATGCTACAGACTGCTGAACTCATACAGAAAACGTTATTGCTGCTTAAGTCATTTCTAAATTCTACTGAATTGTAGGGTGTACAATTTTTACATGCTTTCTGTATGTTGCCTTATTTTTTGGGAAAGAACGAAATCAATGATTTTTTTCCCCTTACCCAAGGTTAGTTTTGTTTATACAAGTTGGTGAGGACCACACTACTCTTATTTAGGCCCTAATTAATTAAAACGTACAAGTGAAGGTGTGTGTACCGTACTGTCTTTTTCCTATGACTGTATTCCGCAACGTAAACTTGCTGGGACAGAATTCTTCAAAGCAAGAAATGTGGTCAACCAAGCATGGATTACAATTATTGTGAAGACCCACTGTCCCGTCTCAGTATTTATAATCTAATACACTGCAAAAAACTGCATGAGGAATGATATCTGATGTGTAGTTACAATTAGTATAACTACTTTCTTTCACCAATGATTAAACATTTTGCTTAGAAACGACCAAAACCACCATCATTAATTGTAAAATTGTTTGTTGCGCTCACCAAAGGCCAGTCAGAAATTATAAAAGCGCATTGATTTACTACTGTGATTCACCAGAATGGCAGTAAATGTGCAGTTTTATTTGAAAATTAATCAACACACTTCTGACCAATCAGATTCAAAACTTCAGTGTCAAGGAATAAGAGTTTTGAAAGAAATATGAGGCAACTAACAGAGATTCAAGGAAGCTAAAGAATCAGTGTCATCATCCCTCAATGAACCGGTGGCTTATTAGAGAAGAGAGAAAGTCCAATATCTAAAAACAAAGTTTACGACTTGTACAACACCATTCCAAAGAGAACTGAAGTTTTATAGACTGATCGCAGAAACTAAGCACAGTTTAAGGCCAGTATAGAATTTAAAATTGGTACTGTATTTGAACTTGAAATGAACTCTGGCTACACATAATACAGCCACAGATTTTAAGAATCGTTCAGGCAAAGACAAAATCCCAAAAACCAGCAAAGGTAATCTGGGGCAAACAGTAATGACAAGGAATATCCAACTCATTAGTCAAAGAACAGCCAATAGTCAAAATCAAAAATCCAGAAGATACTGTGAACAAACTACCACCAAAGAGAGACAGGACCTCATACTGACTGTCAAAATTCAGGGGCTGCATCCTTCAAAAGACAAAGTCTACAAAAGAGTAGCCTTTGTCGGCTGCGTTCCTCAAAGGTAGAACACCAAGGATTGTTAAATGGGACACTGGCCTACGGGTAATTTCCTTTTTGCGTCACCCACTGTTCCCACCTTTACCCGTGAGTCACGAAGCGCTGCTCCTATTGCCTAGCTGGGACACCCACTTCTGCACAATGAATCTTGGGATATGTTAGGCTGTGAAAGATCCATTGGGTGCATCCTTCGCAACTCGGCAAAAGAAGGATGCATTTCTAGAGCACATCTGAAGGAGCCTTCAAAATGGGACAACGTTGTTGCATCACTGTGCCACATTGGGTCACCGGATACAGCCTTAGAAGGAAGCAGCCCCTGAATTCAGTCACAGCCACTGACTGTTTTGTGAGGGAGAGTTAAGTAGTCTTTGGACCAGGTGCAGTCTATTGTACTAAATGAGGTAATTAAGCTCAGGTGTTCTTCATTTTCTGGCTCCAATCCTTTTCTCCCTATACTGTATATGCTTCCCCTGGGATCTGTTTTTATTAAGCACGGAATTTCCTTCCACTGTTATGCTGATGACACACAAATCTATCTGCTGTTGAAGCAAAAGGAACAAAGTAACTTGAATGGTTTTATGAACCATTGAGAGATATAAAACCTGAATGCCACAAAACTTCCTTCACCTTAATGAAAAAAAGACAGATTTTTTTATTTGGTCAAGTAACTGTGTTGATAAACCCGACTGTATCCGTGGTTCCCTAGTTACAGCAAACCCACTTGAAAAAAATTTGGTAAAGAATATTCTTTTTACCTTCAATAAGCAAATTGGTTTAGCTGTTAAATCCACCTTTATTCACCTACAGACTATAGCCAAGGGCAAACTTTTTTTATAGTGACATTAAGAAAATGATTCATGCCTTTCTTACCTTTTCACTTTACTGTTGCGGTCCCCTCTCTCTGTCACCTGCAGACGGTCCAGAGTGCTGCTGCATTGTTTTTTAGCTCGTACATGTGAGCATAATCATATTTTCCCCCATCCTGGCCTCTTTCCATTGGCTCCCAATCCATTTTATAATTGATATTAAGATTTAATATCATAAAAATAATATTGTTTATAAGTCCTTGAACAGATTGTCTTCACCCAATATCTCTGATCTCTTATATGCCAGTTAGGTCACTTAGGTCTTCTGAATATCTCAAATGTCCTAAGATCGTGATTAGAAAAAAAGGGGGTGATTGCTCCTTTTAATCTAAGATTGAAATACATTTCTGTACAGATATGTTAAAAATAATTCAGTTACAAATGTCAATACTTACTGTAAAAGTCAGAGCACACACATAAAGTATATATATAGATCTTTATATTCATCCATATTCCAAATACCCAAGTTAAGGTCACCAGGAGCCTCTACCAGGGCACAAAACAATACTCCAGACAGGATGCCAACCCATCCTAAGATTCAAGATTCAGGAACTTTATTGTCATTGCACAAGCACAACAAAATTGCAAGTGTCAGCCTCATATGGCGCATTATATTTAAACCCCCACATATATACAACAAATAAGTAAGATATAATTATAAAAATCCATCCATTTTCCGAACCGCTTTTCCTTCTGGGTCACAGGGGGTCCAGAGCCTATCCCGGAAGCAATGGGCACAAGGCAGGGAACAACCCTGGACGGGGGGCCAGCCCATCACAGGGCACACTCACACACCATTCACACCTGTGGGCAATTTAGGAACTCCAGTTAGCCTCAGCATGTCTTTGGACTGTGGGGGGAGACCAGAGTACCCAGAGGAAACCCCACAATGACATGAGGAGGACACGCAAACTCCACACACATACAACCCAGGTGGAGACTTCAACCCGGGTCCCAGAGGTGTGAGGCAACAGTGCTAACCACTGCATCACCATGCCACCCTTAATAACAAAAATATAAAATTTAAAGCATCTGTGCTGTAAAAGTGCAAATTCTGAGTAATAAATACAATTTACAGGCAATATAAAATATAAATGCTACTAGACAGGTGGAGGGAAGATTTACAGTAAGGAATTACAATTATGGAACATATATACACCCTTTAGTAGTTTCATACTGCAATAAACGATTAAATACTCAAAAGATGTTACTTTAAAAATGTAGATCTGGAGTTTTATGGAACACAAAGAATATTCACAAGAGACCTCTGTGCAAGCTTCTTTAAGCACTAATGGTACACGGTCCATAGCTTTGGTCAAAAGTTTGAATAGTTGCAAAACCCCTGCTGTCGATAATTATATAGTTAAAAGTTCTGTCAGGAGGAAAAATGACTTTTCTTCAATACTCCTCAACTAATAATCTCTGTTTGGGGTTTGCTGGCAGGGACTGCAAATGCACCTTTAAACAGAGTGAGGAAATATAGCTGTTTAAATTTTAATGCTGAAACAGACTTAACATCCATATGTGATTAAATTTACACGCATGAACAGAAGCGCCACGTTTCTGCAAGATGTTTTAAGCATGGAGTGTGGCTTTGCTTTGGGTCTTGCTGATTTGTCTGGTTAGGCACTGCTGCACAGAATTAATACAAAAACAAGATTCATTTGCCCTTGAAGGTCTGTGCTGGTGTGATAATGTTTAATGGCAAATAGTTTATCATCAACCCCTGATTTTCATTATGATCTTGTAACAAGGCCAGTAAGAATATTAATTGATATGGTTACATTGTATGTCCTTATTATTCCACAATATAGAATGATTTGTTTCATTTCACCCCCATAAAAACAGAGTAAGTCAAGAATAAGTACATCAGTGTTTTTACTGTCCATTAACAACTAAATCAGAAGACTACACCTTCCCAAACAGTTGATCTGCAGTACCCAAGTTGTGTACTTTGCTGACTTGTATATAGTACAAGGAATTTTATTATTATTATTATCATCATCATCATTATCATCATTTTTATTAGTTTAACTTCTTTCTCCAACCACTTCTTATAAGCCAGGCTACAATAAAGTCCAATGGCACAGTCTTCAGTGGTAAGTATAAGTAACTGAGATTCAGTGGTGACTCATTAGTCAAATCCAAGGCCACTGAATGACCATGGCTTCCACTATAACAATTACAAAGAGGATGTCCTCTCTGAGGTTCTTGATTAAACATCCCTTAAAACTTCAAAAAGATGACTGGGCATAAAATTTTAAAACAAAATAAAGTGAAATAAAAATTTTATTTAAAAAAATACTGGCTGCATTCTCAAATGTAAAAATGTATGATGGTGGATCAGTGAGTAGTTGTGTTAACTCACAGTTCTAGTGTTGGGGGTTTGAATCCCACCTCTACTGTTTGTGAGTTAGCTTATTCTCTCCATTAGCATAGATTTCCTCCTGCAGTTAAGCTAAAAGGTATTGCTACAACCCATAGAGTTTTGGGCAGAAATACGTCAAAATGTATATTGATACAAAATACTCTATGTGTAAGTGTATCAAGTATATATAAAATACAGTCGCCAAGCTAAGTATCAAAATAAACTACAGTATTTTGAATTTAAAAAAAGCATTTCGCATACATTTATTTCAGCCTGTTCCTTCACAAGCACAATGATTCAAATGGCCAAGCATAAAAGCAACATTTTTCACTGCTTAATGAGACAATACAAATGTGAAACCAAACAAAAGGTCAAATATTCTGAAGCTAGTGTCTTAAATATATCTCCACTACTCACGTGAACATTCAGATAATGGTAAGTCGATTGAATGAAACAATAATAATAACAAACTCAAAGATTTTTTATTTTTTTTTGCAATTTGTAAATTGTTTCCTTTTTTGCGCCACAAAATAAATAAATAAAGAATGAAAAATGACTATATTCATACATACAAACAGCTCTGGAAAAATTAAGAGACCACAGCAAAGTTTTTACTTTCTGAATTTATGGGTATGACTCTGTATAAAATATACATTCTTCTGTGTTTCATTGATGAAGGGCTTCTTCCTCGCTTTATGGGACTTCAGTCCTGTTTCTAGGAGCCTGATACAAACTGTCCTAGCAGAGCACTTCACACCACTTAATGTTTCCCATTCTTGTTGAAGGTCACTTGATGTCATCCTCCCATTCATGAGGCACTGCCGGATCTGCCCTGCATCTGCCCTCCACCTGGTTAGTTTTTGGTCATTGCCAGTGTCTCCTGTTTTCCCTTGTTCCTGTGTGCTGCAGTCTTAGAAAAACTGAGCCTGGAAGCAGCCTGCCCCTCAGTGTAGCCTTCTGCCAGCAGAACCAGGATTAAACCAGAATTTAATAATGCAGATTCTTAAAGAATATGGAGTGGTGTCTTAATTTTTTTCCAGAGCTGTATGTGTTTCTTTACTTAAGAATGAACCAAAATATTAGTCAGTCATACTGCTTCTGCCGTCTTGTCTGCTTTGTGTTACAGGCAGGGGTCAGGCAGCTCCTCCACACACACACTGGACAGCAACAGGTTAAGATAATGTGTTACTTGATTCTAATAGGCATTTTTTCCTACTGAAAACTACTGAAAAATTACAGTCAGAAAATTTGGAAGGAAAAAATCCAAATGGACTCGGTTTAAAAGCTTCATTCCACAGTGTGGGAAAATTTTTTGCTTTAAGCTGAATGTCAGGACCTGTCTTGTCAGCCAGTCATGTTCCTGTTTGGCCAGGTGAGATATGAGATATGTGCCTTTGTTCATATGGACACCTGACTGTCGTTTAAAGGAGGATTTTGTGTTTGAGCATATGTGTGTTTATTATACCTGTGATTATATAGAATATACACAAATTGGCCAGTTCATTAAGTACACTTTACTAAGGCCAGGTTGCATCCCCTTTTGCCTTCAGAACTGTCTTAATTTTTCATGGCTGTCACAACGGGGCAAGGAGGACTGTGCTGCACTTTTATTTCCTTCGCTGTTGTTGTTGACCCCAATAAAACAACTAGCATCATCATTAAACACAACCCTAAAACACGCAATACCATTTATTTTGGTAGCCAATAAGCTTATTTTACCTTAAATAAAATCTATTTCTCCCAAACCCTGGAATTCCTCTACGAATGGTTGTTTCCACAAATCCCCCTTTTGAAACAGACCCAGACTCAGTTGTAAAACTTCGATAAATGTAAATACTTTTATTTACATAAAACAGATGGAATTCGTATTATTATAGACTACTGTAGATGCAGGTAAGCCTTTCCCGACATCCCCAGCCTAGTACAAACAGAGAGTGTTAGTAACATTGGATAATGACCTACAATGAAACAATTAAGCCAGCACAAAAGTAATGCATGTGAGTGGCATGATAGCAGATAAACTAAATGTTCCTTCAACAATGGTATATGCTGGCTTCCATTGAATATGCTCCGTTGCCCCTCTGTCCATTAACACCGTTTTACAAGACACAACAATGTGCCACATTCTGATTTTTTCATTTCATTTACTCAGGATGTCCTTACCAAAAATATTTTATGTTCCAGAATAAATACTTCAGGGCAAAGTGATGGATTCACCTATGGCCCCCAAATAAGCCAATTTGTTTATGGGTAACTTTGAATAGGATTTCATTGATTCAGTCGATTCTTCTTGTCAGTATGTAAAAGGTGTGGTACCAATACATTGATGGTGTCTTTTTCATGTGGAGTGACTTGGAAGACCAGTTGAAGCAGTTCCATGAATATGTTAATACTAGATTGCATTCTTATATAATTTTTGGATGTATTGATGGAAAAGATAAACAACTTGGTACACCGACATTTACTGGAAGGAAACGGACAGGAATGCTCTCCTGGATTTCCATAGCTTTCATCCCACACCTTTAAAATGCAGTTTACCACACAACCAAATCCTAAGGGTGCAATGCATTTGTGACAGAGATGTGTTTGAGATGCAGGCTGTGGAATTGTGTCAGAGATTCTTGAGCAGAGGTTATAGCAATGTATTCATTCAGGATTGTTTAAATTGAGTATATAACATTCAATGCTCCAACAGCTCTGATACCCGTATGACATTAATTTCTACTTACGGGCAAATATCTAATCCTCTGAAAAATATTGTGTGGCACCATTGGCATATCCTAAGTAGTGACCCGTACGTGGGAAAGGCTTTCCAGGATCTGCCGTGTTTTTGCTATAAAAGAGCTTCAAATCGGAAAGATCTCCTCATTCGCTCTTATTCCCCAACCCCAGAACGTCACTTGTCCTTCAGGATACCAGAGGGTAACTTCAAATGGCATAATTGTGTTGTTTGCAATGACATGCTCACATAAAAACGCTTTATACATTCCTATTCAAATAAAACTTTTAAGATAATCAGAATCAGAATCAGCTTTATTCTCCAAGTGTGCTGGGGGGGACACAAGGAATTTGGTTCCGGCTGCTAGAGACTCCCTACCTCATTTGTTACTTGATTTATTCTTTTTTGCAGTCCAGCATTCTGATAGGCGTAAAATCATTAGGAGTAAAGCCTGTTTTCCTGTATTTTACATATATACACATGAAACGAGGGCTAGATAATGAACAGCTGCGAGCCACAGACAATGAACTAAACACTAGGATGCACAAAGAACAAGGATACAAAGTATCATTACAAAACTCACTACAAATAGGGACACCTGAGAATGGAGACAAAATGAACGAAAGCAGAAATACAAACATAAGATAAAACTAAACTAAGTTCTGCAACAGAACACACAAAACATCCAGCATGATTGAAGCTGGCCTCTAGTGAGCCTTCAACCCACAACAGTAAGGATATGTAGTTCTCAGTCACACCCTCAGCCCATTCAGCCATGCGGCTCCCCAGGAAACAGAGAGAAAACACTCAAGACTGCATAGGAAAGGATGGGATGGCCAGCAACTCCTGATAGCCAATCGGAGAAACAACACACAGTATAGGACAAGACAGGGACTGATCCTGACAATGGCATAGATTCAACAAGGTGCTTGAAACATTCGAGACACTGGTCCGTGTTGACATGACAGCATGACACAGTTGCTGGAGATTTGTCGGCTGCACCTTCATGATATGAATCTCCCATTTCACCACACCCCATAGGTGCTTCATTGGATTGAGATTTGGTGACTGTAGAGGCAGTTTAAGCACAGTAAACTCATTGTCATACTCAAGAAATAATGATGATATGAGTTTTGTGATATGGCACGTTATCCTGCTGGAAGTAGCCATTAGAAGCTGGGTACACTGCGGTCATAAAGGTATGAGCATGGTAAGCAACAATACTCAGAGAAGCTGTGGCAAGAAAATATCCCCCATACCATTACACCCCCACAAGCAGCACCAGCCTGAATTGCTGATACAAGGCAGGATGGATCCATGCTGTCTCGTTGTTTACACTAAACCACTAACCTACCATCTCAATGTCACAGCAGAAATCAAGGCTCATCTGGCCAGGCAATGTTTTTCCTGTCTTCCATTGTCCAATTTTGGAGAGACTGTGCCCACTGTAGTCTCAGTTTCCTATTCTTAGCTGACCCAATGTGGTCTTCTGCTGCTGTAGCCCATCTGCTACAAGGATCAATGTGTTTTGCATTCAGAGATGCTCTTCTGCAAACCTTGGTTGTAATGAGTGGTAATTTGAGTTACTGTTATCTTTCTATCACTGTGGACCAGTCTGGCCATTCTTGCCTTGGTCATATTTTCTTTTTTTTAACTTTACTGTAGTATATTATATTTGTAGCATTTTGTTTTTTTTTTTTTTTAGAAATGCAGTTGTGTGGTATGGCAACGAGAAAGCTCTGTTTTCCACTGGAGTTCAGTTGTTAGTGGGAAGTACACTAGATTGCCAGAAGTATTGGGACACCCCTCCAAATCATTGAATTTAGGTGTTCCAATCCCTTCCATAGGCACAGGTGTATAAAATCAAGCACCTAGGCATGCAGACTGCTTCTACAAACATTTACGAAAGAATGGGTCACTCTTAGGAGCTCACTGGATTCAAGCATGGTACTGTGATAGGATGCCAGCTGTGCAATGAGTCCATTTGTGAAATTTCCTCGCTACTAAATATTCCACGGTCAGCTGTTAGTGGTATTATAACAAAGTGGAAGCAATTGGGAGCAACAGCAACTCAGCCACGAAGTGGTAGGCCATGTAAAATCACAGAGCGGGGACAACGCATGCTGAGGTGCACAGTGTGCAGAAGTAGCCAACTGTCTGCAGAGTCAATAGCTACAGATTATGTGTAGCCTTCAGATTAGCTCAAGAACAGTGTGTAGAGAACTTCATGGAATGGGTTTCCATGGGCAAGCAGCTGCATCCAAGCCTTTCATCATCAAGTGCACTGCAAAATGTCAGATGCAGTGGTGTGAAGCACACTGCCACTGGACTCAAATATAAGTGCCTGACCTCATAAATGCTCTCCTGGAAGAATGGTCAAAAATTCCCATAAACACAGTCCTATCTTGTGGACAGCCTTCCCAAAAGAGTTGAAGCTGTTATAGCTGCAAAGGGTGGGCCAACTCCATATTAAAGCCCAAGTATTAAGAATGGGATATCATTAAAGTTCATGTAAAGGCAGGTGTCCCAGTACTTTTGGCAATATACTGTACATCTGATGTGTTCCTATCCCAATAAATACATTTTCACCCGACTTCACTGAGAATAGGATGTCAGGGAAGAAACAGTAGATGTGAAATCTCTACACAAGTGCCTTTGTCTAGAGACACTCTACGTAAAAAAAGAATTCCTAAAGTGACTTTGTTTTGTCAAGCATGTAACTTTGTTCTACTTGTTTTTGTTACTTATTTGTTACTTATTTACTTACTTGTTTTTGTTGTCACTTCGCACTTTTTGCAAGTCTTTTTAAGAATTAAAAGTATTGCCATTTGACACTGTGTACTTACATTATTATGTGATTATATTATCATCATACCAGTGGTATAAAATGGTCTTAAAATGACAATAATATCTTTTACCACAATTATTTCTGGGGCAATATATCGTCCAATGAATGTTATCATGACTGGCCTAGAGATCATTCTGAGTTTCACCACAGTTATGTGCTTAGTTAATGAATGATGTTGGGCTTTCGTTACATTGTAGCTATAGTTAATGTCTTACTCATAGCATACCCTTTTAGGTTCTGGCTGTTATACCCTCCACTGGTTTGCAGAGGTGGAAAGTTCAGGTTCAGAAAGCAGAAATCCAGACCAAGATTTTGTTTCTGGTTTGGTCTTCAAAGAGCTGCCCTTGCGGCAAACTGGTTTGCTTAACATTTGATTTTTGTGTATGTGTGTGTGTGGCCACTGAAGTGCGCACCAGCTATGTTTTAGTTGTTTAGTTTTAGCTGTGGCCTATTGTGTGTCTGTTCATACTTTCACATGGGGCAAAATCTGATCAGTCTGAATACAGGAAATGTTTACATTTATGAAAGATGGGAAACTAAAAACATTCATTCTTACAACAGCTAACAGCTCATAAGCCATTTGGGTTGTGGGAGGAGACGTACAAAACCTTCCCCCACAAAGTTTGGTCCAGACTCTAACAACATAGTGTTTCTCAACTACTACAGCTCCTTATGTTTGTATAATGAAACAGTGCATCATCTGTCCGGTATTAAGTATTTATTGTAGAATAAGTAAGTGTGTTGCCATGGGAACATGATTGCCGAGAAATAGGACTGAGAGGGGTCTTTTTTTTTCATTTATCAAATATTGGTTTCATGGTGTAGGAGATACACAGCGGTGCATGAACCACACTTAAAGTCTCACTGGATTAAACTAAAGGCCTAATGAACCAATACAGATATTCTTAAACAACATAATTCCATTTTTCCCATGTCTGAATTAGTAATTTTATCTAAGTAGTATTTTTATATCAAATAAGGAAAACCAAAAAAAACAACAATGTTACAAATGCACATCTGATTTGCTATTTCCCATAGAATATTTCCAAGAAATAAATATTACTTGCCTCAGGAAAAGCAATTATTGGAAGCATAGATGTAAATACGTAGGTGCCTCTGTCTATTGGAAATGATGTATTTTTAACAGGAAAAAGTATCACTCAATACTGAATACTAAGACTATAATTATATATTTTGTCAAGATATTAAAGGATGGTAATATATTGTTTTATTGTTGTTCTTAGCTCTTGAAACCACAAGAACCATGGTATTCCAGTCACTAGACTGGGGCCAGTTGTTCTGTAAGGGGGACAGATATATTTGACCTTACAGTCCACAAAACATTAATTACATTAGATTGTCAGCATTAAGAAGCACAAGACAATTTTGAAGATTGATAAGTTATTTATGCAGTCTTGCAGTTACGTTTTACAGATATTACAAAAATGTGTCTTACCGTAATTTCTTGATCAGACTGTCATGCTTCCATAAATGATTATTTTTCTTCTGTCGTTAACGTTCTGTCACGTTTCACCAGCTGAAGTGACTCCAGCACCTGGGGCACCTGTCATAAGAGTCCTGTGCTTACATTTCTGTTTTGCCTGTCCCAGCACACACAATTTTATTCCACATATATAAATGCAAATAATAAATAATTCATTTATTTCAGACGCAAGTAGCAAACACACTTATGGGGGCCACAGGAGGGTGTCGGGGGGAGGTGGGGGGGGGGGGGGGGGGGGGCGTGGGGTTTGTCATGGAAGCACTGCCCCCCCCCCCCCCCAGAACTGCCCCTGATTGTACTGTAATGTTGAGAATAACTGATAGTAACGATGATGCAAATTTCATTTATTTACTAAGAAAAATGGTGTTATCACAACAGTGTTCAAAGATTACATGTTCAGTTACTACAAAGTTAAATGACTACATGAATAGCAATATCAATCTCATTTTTCTGTTGTACAGTACAGATGTTGGATTTAGACCATGTATGTTAAGGAGTAAATGAAATGGTACAATGGTGAGCATTTTCAAGAAATGTACACATCAGGCCATTCCAGATTGTTTTCAGTATGAGCTTTATCTTGTCGAGCTTGGCATAAGGCTTTTCCCCAGCTTACTTGACTGTAATACAGTTACACTTATTGGAAATTTAGACTCATACTGTATTCAAACTCTGTTCATTTTTTATTAAATTTTTTATTTTGATTTGGTTGTGAATATTTCTTGAAAAACTGGCAAAAACTGCAGATAATTTTGCAAGCGCTAAAATAAAGCCATATGGATCCTGTTCCATTTTTATTATTATTTTTAACTGATCTCATCACTGGAGCTGTGCACAGAGTCAGCAATTTCTGGATTAGATGGTTTCCATAGCAACTGCAGTGTCTGCTGGTATGGGAAAAGCTTCTATTTTTCTCAGATGAAATCCACCTGTTCATTGATATAATGGAGAAAAATTGACTAAAACAACTCTATTCATATAAAAAAATAGTTGCTGCAACAAATTAGTCAGTAACTTACAGATATCAGTGGTAATATTTTGTTAAATAAAATTAACAGCAATAATTACAAATTATTTGTGAAATATGAAGTTAGAATTAAATGCATGATTAAAAAATGAAAATAAGTTTAGTGTGAATGTAACATACTGATTTGATTGCAACCAGCAGTCCTAGTTTTACATCTCATGTGTTATTCATTTTCTACTGCCAACTTTAGAATGGTAATCATGGTATCTGGTTGCATTTGCTTCAGTACATAACAAGGATGCATTTTCCGGCTGGATAACTAGGTAGTAATATAGTTATTTGTGTTAATATTAACCAGTAACTGATTAAGTACTATCCATGACCCAACTTTTGATAAGTGGTTGGAAGGTGGGCGGATGGATAGATTTATGGATATATGACTAGTTACTATTCTTACCCTTACAGAAATCTATGTCCACTGCAACAAAAACAGGTCAGGTATGCTGTAGGAAATAGGGTGAATTGTTATGCAATGCTTTCTTATTTTGATGAAAGAAATATCTATTAATTAATTTAATCCATGTTTTAAATCAGATGGGTATAGCCTCTATAATCCTTGCCATCAACAGAAAAAATGACGTGTGTGACTCAAATTAAATTTCTAATATAAATCAGACATTCTATGAATCAGGCTTTTTATACAAGTCAATGATGGATTAGCATTTGGAAAGGGAGAAAAAAATTAAAATAGGTGTTTTTAATACAATATTTTATGTAATATTTTGTCTGTTATGTACATTGTATTTTTTATTTTTTTTTTACAAAAAACGTGAAATTTTGTGATTTTAATGATTTTATCATCAAGATTACTTTCCATGTCATGGACTGTTAAATTAAAAATATGCATTGATATTTCCTTAATATGTATTATATTCTAACAAGGTATCCGTAGTAAACTGTCCTGACAAAACTGTCCACTCATGTGTACTTCTGTTTCAACAGCACCTTTCGATGGTGTTCATATACAGAGCCATTTTCCCCCAACAACCCCAAAAAAATATGAAAAGGTGTAACAATGCTATCCAGATATGCATACAGAATCAATAATTAATATTTGATTCATAGTAGCTAAAATGTAATTTTGGGTGTAATTCAGTTCCCTCCACTTTTGGTTACACCACATGGTTATATGGTCACACAAAATGATAAGAGACTGTATGATGTTCAGTAATTGGTCAAAAAACCTATATATTTACAAAACACATACAATTCAACAAAAATCTGATTATCAGTAAGATTACAGAAGAAACATTTTTTAGACAGCGCAGTAGTTAGCACTGTTGCCTCACACCTCTGGGGCCAGGGTTTGAGTCTCCGCCATGGCTTTGTGTGTGGGGTTTGCATGTTCTCCCCGTGTCATCATGGGCTTTCCTCTGGGTACTCTGCTTTCCCCCACTGTCCAAAATGGTGTATGTTTTCCAGATTGGAAAGATACTCACTGACCATATGCATGCCTCCAGGGGTCGGCACCATGTTGTTCTGCAATGTTACTTCCAGCTCCTGAATGTTTTTCAAAATTAAATTCCCAAAATAGGCTTTTCTGGATAGTTGCACCAAATGGTTTTTCATAAAATGAACCTCTTCAAACAAAATTAAACATTAAACCAAAAACTAGGAATACAAATGTGAGGGTCATTAACAACACTACAAGCACTGGGAGATACTGGGAACATAAGCAAAACAGAACATAATAAAACTAGATACAAGCAGGGTAAACCAGAGCAAAGGTATCAGCAAAGACTGAAACTAAAATACATGAATACAAGGACATAACTAAGGGGAAACAGAATCAAAGGCACCAAAAAATATAAGAAACATCACGGAGGAATTGCTTTGTTCGGAGCCACATCTTTAGCCACACGTCGGTCCAGGAAACAGGAAAACACATTACGAGCTAAAACCAAGGGACACTACAGAAACACAGAACAGGATGGGCAGCGACACCAGCTGGCCAAACAGGAATATGACAGACAAGGCCAAAATGGATGTGGACAACAGCCCACATTCACTGTGGCACTGTGCATGGTGTTTTGGTATGTTGGTCATGTCATGGCATGTGCAAAGGGAGGTACAGGCCCAGGTGTGGCACAGCGGCAGCAACTACGGTGACAGTCTGACTTCAGGGGTTCACTTGAACAACAAAATAAAACTAAAGACTTGCTAGCACAGAATTAAAAAAAAAAATACTTAAAGAAAAAAATTACAAAGCAAACAAAAAAATTGGACACTATTACAGATTTGCCCTCATTTTCCCATAAACGTAAAAAAAGTTGGCGATTCTTCTCCCTTCACAGACAAAAAAGAGGGCTTGGTTTTGCATGCTACAAATTTACAATGCTCACAAATTAAACTTTCACATCAAAAACACTATTAAGATACATGTGTAGTCAGTATAAGGTTTATCCGTCAATCAATTATTGAAGTTTATCCGTGTGCTTGAAGGAAAGTCACACACATTCAGTGACCAATTTATTAGCTACACTTGCTGGTTCATGCAAACAGCCTGCTCCTCCAAACAGTCAAATAATGTCGCTCAAAGTAAATACATACAGCAGAAATAAAGATTTGGTTATCGTTTGGCTAAGCATTAGAATAACTAAGATGCATGATTTTAGCATCTCAGAAACACCTATCTTGATGTAATTTTCATATGCTAAAGTGTTTACAGAGAATGGTATAATAAGCAAAAAACATCTAATCATCGACAGTTCTGTGGGTGAAAACACCCGTTCAACAACAGCAAGGTCAGAGGAGAATGGCCAAACTCAAAGCTAACAAGAAGGCCACAAGTGCAAAAATGACAGCTCAGTATAACACAGTAATCATGTTTTAGCATTCCAATTAATTCCAAAATAATTACAGTAAAATCCCGTTAAAGTAGACTCGCATATAATGGAATTTCGCTTATAACGGACAAACAATTTGGTCCCCAGGGCCGCTTTTAGCTGTAGTTTTGTTCGGCTATAACGGA
>JAOYFF010000039.1:1686148-1722069 GCA_025773925.1 Cryptomyrus ogoouensis | reverse complement strand
ATCAAAACAAACTTCCACCATTGCTTACTATGTACTTTTATAATGTTTCTGCAAGTGTTCCAAACTGCATTTTGCAAACCTGTTCTTACAACAAAAAAAAGATACATGAAACATGAGCATTAAGCTGATTTGTTTAATTTCAGTTCAGTGGTTGTATTAAAAATTATTTCTAGTTTATCATAACAAAAACAGTGGTATGGTGGTGTTGTGGCTAGTGCGGATACCTCACCCCTCTGGGAACCAGGGCTTCATTCTCCACCCCAGCTCAATGTGTGTTCAATTCACATGTTCTCCCCATTAATCAAGTGCATCCAGAAGTCATGCCTCATTTATTTCATTGCATGCATAGATGTCTAATTGAATTCCCCTTCCATTTATCAATGTGAGGTTAGTGACACTTTTGTTCTGAGCCCGTGTCTGCTGCTGTTAAATTTGATATATACCCTCATTCATGGTCAGTCCCTTAAATTCAGTTCAATGTAGGTGTAATGACATTTATATCATCTGTCATTATGTACCCATAGTTTACAGATTACTAACATTTATTACTGGCATTTCAATTCCAACACTGTCTGTCATTCTAATCAACATTATGGCACCCATGATTAATTTATAAATAATACTTCTGACATAGCCACAACAGAAAATTTTTGTACTGCTCTATAAATGTCAAATTGCCTTTTTTGTGCCAACCATTTAATGAGGTCAGGGATTCAGCTTAATTTTACTTTAACAGTGTATCGTCCTGACAAAACATGCCTGTACCTATGCTATAATTTTGTTTTGGTTCACTGTAACATATAATGTATAAAAGACCATTTAGCTTCTTGATATAAAAATGCAATCATATAATTGTTTAAGTATAGAGACGCTTTCCTCAGAAAAAAAAACCCAATTTCATGGAAATGCAATGTGAAGACAGTAAAGGTGTGGTTTTCCTAAACCAAAAATAATGTGCTAAAATAAACAAGAGAAAAAGCATAAAAAATGAATACTACTCATGAAAATCATGTCTAGGATTTAAAAACGAAAAAAGAGCCCTACCTCAGAAAACAGTCATTGTTTAAACTAACAGTGCATATTGTCTATATTGGGAAAAGTATCATAAGACAAGTTAGAGTGCAGTTAACATTTATTTTGACAGCTTTACCACAATGTCCATCTCCACATCATTCTCAGACAAAGAGACAGGCAACAACACAATGAGGACAAACCAATTTTTGGATAAAAATCAAAAATGCCTAGCACAAAATGTCCTTTCAGTACAGATAAGACAGGTGTTCAATAAAAAGGCAAAATAAAACATGATGTAATCTATATGCTAAAACACATCTATCATTTTATTGGGTGTGCTGTCAAATGGCACTTAAAACCTGTTAAATTTAGACAGAATAATGCGTTTCTGATACAGTATGAATTATATTACTATAAAAACCTATAAAAGAAGTCATTACATTCAATAAAAGCAATGTAATAATATGGAGGGAAAATCTAATAAGCAAGACTGTTGAATTAAATCATTTTCAAATTGTACAAGCCTTCATGTGTATCATTTGGCAGTATGCTACTCAAATTTAAAATTATTATAATAATATTTCGCAAAAGTATATTTGGAAACCATGCAAAAAAACTGTCCACTATGTGTAGTGATCCAGTATAAGGTAGTTCAGTCGGTGCATGAATAAACTATGGTCTGTAAACACTGCAAAAAGAAGCATCTTTGGTAACCACCAAGATATAAGAGCACTGGTCACTGATAACAATATCAGCAGCATATGAATCCAATGGAGCAGTTACTGTAGAACATGACAAATGCAGGTATTGTTTACATTGAACTGTCAAACATTAAATCGACAATTAGGAAAGTGAAACAAACTAAACCTATTTTTCGGAAAAACATAACTGCATTTGTAAGTAGCAATCAAAAGGCACTATGCATGTCATGTGACTGTATTTGAATATTTACAGAAAAACAAAATGCAGCAGAGTTAAGACAGACTGTAAATCATAGCCCAGTACTCACTGAAGAGACAAGTGTTTAGGTTTCATTCCAGTTTACACTTCACATTCTAAAAGATCCTATAACCTTTCAGCGTTAATTATTTTTAAAAGCACAGGACAGTGGGCGGGATCTAAAGCAAGCATAGAGAAATGTGATTTGTGATTTAATGCCCTTTAGAGATACCCAGACCTTAGTGTGGTACTGAAATTAGATGAATATTTCCAGTCAGTAACTAGCATGTTGTTACACGCTCATTGTCTTTTAATAAACACAATTTCAATGCGGATGAAGCAATAACCGTTTGTAAAAAGCAACCACATGCATGCTTTGGGCTTCTTGTGTGGGAATTTACTAGGATGCAGTAACAACAATATGGTATAACAGCATAATCCTTAGAGATGGACAATAAAAAAACAACACAAATGTTCAATCTGCAGTTACATCATGTTTTGGGGTACCACTAACCTAACTAAAACAATATTTTTCAGTCATTTTCAATAATAATGTTTTTGCAGGTGCTAAGAACATGCTAAACGAAATCATGGTGGGTTTGTAAAAAAAAAAAAAAATTAAGTGATTCTTTTCTAAATGCCTAGATTTGGAACATTCAACAGGACTTGCTTAATATAGTACAGGAAAATAAAGAGAGGGAAAGTATCTAGTATTTGCTGACAAATCCTCCATATTCTTGAAATATGCCAATGGCAGCACAGTGTGGTTGTGCAAGCAACACCACTACTGCAAGACTGAAATATTTTTTAAAAATATTTTCACAGTAAAAAGCATTACTGGCTAGGTGATCTACAGCCTAATTGAACAAAAGATACATTTTATAGGAACTGTCCTAGCTAAGCAGCACAGAAGTTTTCCTAGCTTTCCAGCAAATCTGTCTGAACAACATTTCCAAAGGAAGTATATATACACACCAAATAAATAAGGTACTTTTGGAAGCTCTGACAGCTGAACTCAAGGAAGTAATACTTCCAAAAAGGAGCATTTCAAACTGAAGCCCTACTACTTCACAAAATGAATCTGTCTGTTTTGACAGAGAAGACAGACACTTTATGGTATCTTTTATAAGAGCCAGGACTACAGAAGCCAAGAACATTTTGTATTTTTATATTAAGAAACATTCCAAATTTGGGGTTAAATATAAAATTTGACCATGGCATCAATATCTATTATATACAAAACAATATTAACAACAGAGAAAGGCTGCGTTGTGAGGTTGGACTATAAAATCTATAGCTTCCAGACTGATGTTCATCTTCTCAAGCACAAAATAATCTAAACGTCTAAGTTTGTATATTAAACCATACAGTACATTTAAAATTTACATGTTGTGTTGGTAGCATTCCTATTAAAAAAACTGAGTTACAAAAGGGTCGTCATAAATTAATGCATTTAAAAAAAAGTTAACTTGTGAAAAATTAAGTGTCTTTGGCGGTAATGGATACGAAAAACAACATAAAATTAAAAATCCTCAAAATGTCAGAAGCTTTATAGCATTTCATGTTATTAAATCTGACTTACAGGTGCTAAACCCAGCAGACAACCCCACATCAAGAGCTTGTCTGCATTTATAAGTAACATCTCTTGGTTACTTGTGGATGGTTTGAATTATGAATTATTGCCCCTCAGGAAATGAGACTTACTCCTGTTAATCGAAATATAATCAACACTCAGACAGAAATTCTCTGCAGCAAACTCTAACGTTGGCGGAGACTGAAGTGTTATCCTCAGATTGCAAGGGCTTATAAAATGGCCACGTTGACTTTTCTGCACTGTATAAGACAGGGCGGCAGAGCCCTTTATCAAGTACCAGGTGGTTTGAAGCCGGTGTTTGGGTTTTCCGGTTTGGAGAATGACCTACTGGCTGAACCTCTAACCTATCATTAGGACCACATGTTAGCTTAGGTTTTTCTTGTTGAGCGAGAGGAGGAGTCTGCACCTGTTCAGCTCCCTCTCCATCTGTTAAGGGGGCCATAAAGGTTCCCGCAGTCTCTGGTTGCCATGACGTTGTTACATTGTCATCATTGTTCTTCAACTCACAGCTGGCAGAGTTCCCATCCCTTTTATCATGCAGGGAAAATGCCTTCTTAAAATTCATCTCATTTCGAGAAAAGGGATTCAATGACAGGCTGACCCTTGATTGCACAAGGTACATGTCACTCATCTCAAACTCCAAACTATCGGTGTCTAGGGACCTGCTTCTCCTGTTTAAGGTAAGTGGGGCTGAAACAGACTGATTGACTTTTGTAAGGCTAAGATGCCGAGGGAGACTAGCGACTCCCCATCTATTATTGAGAAACAAACTTTGTTCATTGAAGTCAAACTGTCGCGCTTCACATTCAACAAAATCCTTCTGCAGGTATGACTCATTATAATCTTCAAATGGTGAAGCAATGTCCTCATCAGCTGCCATCTCTACCTGATCATCATATTCCCCCTCATTTTCCATATCTACTATGTCAAATGTGACCATGGACGGAAGCACCTGCATGTTCTGGGCGAAAGGAGAAGTGGATTCGGAACTAGTCAAATTTCCAGAAAGGTTATTCAAAAGCTGGGTGTGTTTTGTGAAATCCACCAGTGCTTGGGAAAAACAAATCGTCTGGTCATGCTCAGCTTCAACGTTCATTTTGGTGGAGGGAATACTTTCATTTTTCTCTGTCTGCGAAGGCCTTCGGGTGCCTTTATCGATATACAATTCAGAAGCCTGTATCTGATTTGGTGTATGTAAACCATGGGTGCAAATTGTATCTGTTGCCAAAAGAGATAGTGACTTGTCATATACCTCATTCTTGGTAATGTTTTTTAGGCTTTGTGATCCCTGACGCAGACTTTTCTCCATTGAATTTGATATATGCAAAGTACTCTGCTCTTCCTTAAGGCAAGAATAATGCTGTCGATCCAACATACATTCACTGGGTTTGTCACTGGGGAAAAACCTGCCCCTTCCCAACACAGTGTGTTCTGGAAGTGGTTTCTGTATACTTTGCAGTTTAGAGCTCAGGAGCTCATGCTGAATTTTAGCCAATCTGGTATTTTCTGATCCAGCAAGACCAATGTTAGGTGCAAAGCTCGTATGCAAATTTGTGTCAATGCAGTTCAATGTTATGTCTAAAAATTCCAAACTATCTGGGGTTGATTTCTGTATCTCAAAGGAAGAACCCTCCTTTAGAGTGGGACTCATAAGGCTGTCATCTGGCTCAAAGAGTTCATAAAGAGCATCACCACTGTAACTATCTCTTGGTAGCCTGTCACCTCTAATTCTGCCAACTTCATCAACCGCATCATCATCAGCTCCTGGTGTGGTAGAATCATAATAACCTTCATCACTGTTGGGGACTGATTCCTGATGCTCACTCTGAGGAGTTAAAACATCTCCAGGTGTGATGGCAGTATCTGAGACGTGAGAAAAGGTGGTACCACTGTCATCATCTATATGGGGAGAAAGAATGTCTGATGCTTCAGGGGTTATTTCAGGATTCTTATCAGGTTCCATAAAATCACTCTGCTGCCTGGGAGCATAATCAGTATCTGCTGCAGCTTCACTTTCCCACAAGCCCTGAAGATACTTCCTGTCGACTTCATCAGGTGTAGCCATTTCTTCTCCTCCACCCTGATATGTGACATAGCATGAACTCCTTTTCCCAGCATTACGAGCCCTTTCTCCAGACACACTGCTTTCAGCAACGCTGTCGTCATCTTGGTCAGCAATAATGTCTCCACATCCAGTGAGCGAGTCAAAGCTTTTTAGCGAGGACACATCACCAAATATCAGGTTGATCTGCTCAGATGAGTGAACAGAAGGTTGGATATTCTCTGTGCAGTTTGAGTTGATGTCTGAAAGGTGTGTAATGGAGTTGGAACAGAGGTGCTCTACAGTTGTATTCATGACTTCTGCACGTTCTATCCCACCATTGTCTCCATCTCTAAATATCTGAGTTTTCAATGACTTCAGACTCTCTCGGTCAGACTTGGAGATATCTTTTTCAGTTATCATTCCCTCTTTTTCACATTCATGAGCAATAAATAATTCCTCTTTAACATTTACTGAAGCAGGCACATTCAATTCTTCCAAATTACCCAGAGGTTCTATATCATGTTGGTCAATGCTGTACTTAACATGCACCACATCTTTAGGTATGTCTAAATCAGTCTTTTCCATTTTAACATGTTTATTCTTTTTGTGACGTCTGATGCTGCTGAATAGCCCTTTTAATCCCTTCTTTGGACGCGGGAAAGAGAAAGATTTCTCCAAACTAGGTTTACGGTCACCATTCTCTAAGTAAGATTCCCCTTTAGTAATTTCCACCCCTTCGTTGCCACTCATAACATTTGCACTATGAGAACTGGGCAGGGTCTTTTCAGTAGAGCCATTTTGATTGTGGTACTCAAAGTCGCCTGCTGGGACATCTCCCTCTCTTTTGGCATCTTCCCAGCTAACCTTGCTAATGCAGTCGTGGGTTTTGCTCTTAATGATCCCCTTCTTGGAGGATCCCTTGCTATGACTCTTGTTTCTCCCTCCAAAGAAGCTGGGCAAGGCACAGATGCTCCTCCGGCCACCAAAGAGTTTAAAAGCAGTTTTCTTCAGCTTTCCAGGAGGCTGTAACTCAGACGGGACTGCATCTGCACGCTCAGATGGTGTCCCTGCCTCAGGCTGCAGGGCCTCGCTCCCCCTGGCTGTCTCCTCACAGACATCAGACAAAGGCTTTGTTTCCCTCGTCAACTCATTTCCTCGACTGGGTTCCATGGCAACCGTGTCTATTGAAGGATGCGCTCAGCTATGAAGATTGCTGAAAACGCTTGTCAGGTTCTTCTTCGACATGGTGCAGTGCCGTGCTTTTCTGAAATTCACAAGGGTCAACAATTAGGCTGTGAATGGGAAAAAAAAAACATACACATTCCCACCATCTCTGTATATTTACAAGCAAACAACACTACCAGATGATACATAGGACTAGCAAGCTGCTTTGATGAATAACATCAAGCCCAATTCAAAGCAGAGATGTGGCATACAAATGCATTAATCACCGACTAATACAGACACGCTCCTGGGGGCATTAATCACCTCAGGCATGACCTTGTTAGGCTCTCTTAAAAAAAAGAGCAATCTGTGAAAATTACTTAATGGCATTACTTGCACCTATTTGGTGAATGTCATGCAACCCCAAAAGGTTGCCTCATTTTATTGTTTTATTTACATCTTCTAGTATTCACTACAATAGATAAGACACCACGTTTCCCAGATCATTTTCTAGTAATTCAGTATTATGACGAGAAACACATGTAATTGATATGCAGGCTCAGACTGCTCAGGAACAGAAAAGTAACTGGACCAGTACATCTGGCAACATACTACAAGGTTGAAAAGGAGGAAAAGTAGGGTTATTTTCAACTACAAAGACTGGATGCTTTAAAGCTTTCAAAATATACTGAGCATAACACAACTCAATCAATTCTCTGATTACACAAATATGAAAATGTACCCTGTCTATTAAAAGCAGTACGTAATGGAGTAAATAATCTTTTGGAAGCAGCATAAAAATCAAAAACAAACACCTTGAAAGCACAAGGCCTTCACCAAACTTTCACTTTCCATTTACACTGTTAGTATAATATTAAATAAAATATCCATGTTCTAAGACAGGGAAAAATATTGTTGCTGGACTAAATTCAGATAACCTCATTTAAAAATTTTTAATTGCACCGCAATCAAAGTTGGCCCCAAGATCAAGATTTCTCTAAATGAAATTTTCAACAAAAAAAAAAAACGAATAAACTGCTAGCATTTTAAATACTTTGATTTGTCATGGGAAATCAGCCTGCTTTCAAGTTAATGTTAAGGTACAACAAAACGAGATATGAAACCATCTATTGGTTGTAACTAGAACAACGGACATTTACGACAGACAAAACCCAACATTAAAAGAAGCGGCTAGGCCAATAAATACATTACTTGGCTCCACTATGATTTCATCTATATTACATGAACTTTAGCGTGACAATCTAAAGTCAGCCTCAACAAATCTGAGCCTAAGAGAACTGTAGCTTGGCCTACTTGTTATCATTTATTCCAAATGGGAATGGAATTTTTTGGAAATGCTCAACAATGTAACCGACATGCGGTTCCGTCATTCTACATAAACCGCTGCGAACAAAATAAATTACTACATCTGCTTGTCTTCTGCCATTAATCACAGAACTATTCAGCGAACTAACGAACTTAAGATTACATTTACAAAGGTAGCTAGTTACATTGTAGGGAGAACTTCTTGTGTTAATTCAGTAAGCGGTCGCTTAGAAAACGGGTTGATATTTGAGAATGCAAAAATCGCCCCACCTTATTGTTCAAATTCCGTGGCTACAATCAGCATGACCTGTAAAAAAAACACACAAAGGATAATATAAATCCTGTTTACTGTATTCGACGCACATTGATCGCACTTGAAGAGCCTCCTGTTGGAGTAATTCAATGTCTAGCCAGCTACATACTGGTATTTCTAGTACAAACAAAGGCGGGATCGCACGCTAAGAACAGGTTGATAGAAGTTTTTGTCAACCAATAAGAAATTATAACGTAGGCTGATGACCAGCGTGTTCTGGAGGAAGGGGGAGTTGGTATATAATGATAAAAAAATTGCTTTTCACGTTAACGGATAAGAGTATGCTCCTTCTGTTATGCCTTAGTGTTTATATGCCACTGTTTATTATAAATTCTCCTTAATAAACGGTGCTATAGCTGTTACATTTTAAAATTTGCGTCATTTAATTGCAGTTAAATTTCGTTTAGGAATCGCGCTGGTTACGTATTTCCGGGTTCCCGGTTAAAGTTTCCGACGTGGTGAAGGTGTCGATGTAGCACAAAATTAAAGTTTCGGGCATGTTAACGGCGATTGTTATGAATATTGTTTCTCGCTGCCAGATGATTTGCGTAGTGTGGATAAAAGAGCTCTGTTTAAATTTGAGCTACGGATGTTCAAATTTCACATTTTTCGGCATAATATTTTTTTCATTTATTCATACTAAGTAAACAGATAACATTAACTCCGACCTTGATCAGGATAAGCGCTCAGGAAATGGATAGATGGTTGAACATATGAACGTGGTTCGTAGCTCCTTATGAATATGCAAGTGCATTTGGGAAGCACATTGTATGAGGTGCGGAGCACCATGATGGAGTGCCATTCAATTCCAAATATGCTGATTGAGGCCTACTTACAGTTATTTTGAATGGTCTCGCATTGGAATATATCCAGATAATAAAATGTATTTATAAAATTCAGGTAATGGATTTAACAAAACCAAATAGATAAATACAATCTGTACAGTTGGGAACAACATACGGTTCTAATATTAGATACATTATGTCCCTGTTGTTATTTTTTAAGATCTCAAAAACGACGTGGGTCTAATCAGAATTTAGCCTGCAATGTTGTAAAACGATCAGTACAATGTAACAGGTGGCTTTATTGATGATTTTCTGTGGCATCCTCCACATATACAGCAACCATACTTTAGGTATACAAATTTGCTAAATTTGAGATGCTGACCTTGGTGTAGTTTTTTAGCAGCTTATCAGTCTCGATCAGATTAAATGTAATATAACCGTACAACTTGAGATGCCTATTTAAATTCTCAAGACTGGCCAGGAGAAAATTTCTTATAGTTCTGTTTATTTGTTAGCATAATATTCAATCCGGTAGCATGGTGATTCCAGTACTGGGGGTTCGAATCGCACCCCTGCTGTGTGATGGGAGTTTGAACGCCCTCTCTGTGTTGTGCAGTTTAGGTTAATTACGTGCATGAGTGAATGTGCCTTGCGATGGAACGAAATCCCATCTACAGTAGGATGTATCACAGTCTTGGGCTTTATATGCTCAGTCCACCCTCTACCCACACAGACACACACAGCCCTACTATAAATACTTGTAAGAAGGATGGACAATATTAATTATATGTCTTAAAAGAGCAAGATATTCATCAGTTTCAGTTGTGTTTTATCAGACAGTTAGAGGGCTTTACTCTCCAAGGAGTAGGCCCCAGAAGTGGTATTCATAAACTTTGAAACCATAGGGGTTACTTAAAATGCAAAATACATTCCTATTTTTATTCATTTCACAGGGGGGGCTAGCATTACTTTTGATTGTAACAATGTATCCTGACAAAATGAGGTTATGTAGAAGGACAGAGGACATCTACATGTTACAATCTAGCATGTTTTGCAGAACTGGACCTTATCATTTATTATTATTACTTCTATTTTCAATTTATAAGCCTCATGTAAGCAGACAGGAGTAACATTTATTATTACCTGCCAACTGCACAATCTCCTGCCACAGAATTTCAATAGAATCCACCTTATATGCATATAATGAAGAGAAATTAAGGCCAGACTCAGATCACATTGATATTGCTTCACTATCAATAGATAGAAGGTATTTGTAGTAAAAAAAAAAAAAATACTCATGTGGAAGGTAACAATGGAAGACAATGCTGATTCTGCGCCTAACAAACACCACTCATCTCTGATAGTCTCAATCAGGTATAATTTGTAGTCAACTGGGAAAAAAATGTATTTACTTTAGTCACCACCTTTAAGATTGACTTGCTGCAAGTGCCTTTAGCCCCAGAAATGCAACAAAACATCTCTATACATAAACACCCATTTCTTTCAAATTGATAATTTAAGGTAACAATGTATCCAAAATGTTCCTTAGTCCACAAAACTTTGGATGAAATGGCAATATATATAGCATATTTTTTCAGACCTGTTTATATGGATTTTTATATACAGTAGATCTAGTGTGTGTGTATGTAGACACACAACGTAATTTAAATATAGTAGTATTTCATGTGCATAAAGGCAAAAGAAATGGAAAATGTATTCTAATTTCCTAACCGCTTTCTCTGATCAGGGTCACGGGGCCTGGAACCTATTCAGTCAGCACAGGGTTAAACACTGATGTCCACCCTGCATGGCAGTCCATCACAGGGGGCATATACAAACACACTCATACAGCATGCACAACTTAGAAACAGCTATTAGCCTACTAGCATGCCTTTCAACTGTAAGAGGCAACCTGGGAAAGAAGGGGAGGGCATGCAAACCCCCCCCCCCCCCCCCCACAAGCCTAAGTTGGGCTCAAATTCCCAACTGTAGAGGGTCGAGGCAACAGTGACACAATGCTGCCCATGTTAAGGCCAATAAACTTGGCTGTCATCTGAGTTTCCTAAAGTGTGTGTGTGTGTGTGTGTGTACATCCTGTCCAGATTGCTCCCCTGCCTCTGCCACAACCTTGTCCAGGATGAGGCTGGATGACAGATGGATGGAACCAAAAAGCAGATGTACACCGTTTTTCCAACATTAAATATGTGCATTGTCAACCTTTTACAAGTAATACCTTTATTGTATTATGTACAAGGCACAGTCTGCTATATCAGCAATAACGTTAATCAAAATGTTACACTTCTTGTTGGCATTTCCCTATACTTTAAAAAGTTCATTAGAATTGGTGGCATATCCAGGCAGTCAATGCGATCCATCCTGTTGATCTTCCTCAAGTAAGCTCGTATAGCAATTCTGCACTGTGACATCAGGGATTTTGGACAGCCTAGAAGAAGCACACAATTCAATCAATTAATAATTAAATATACTTCGATAAATCACACTCCACAGAATTATTGTTGAGCTCTTAAGTAAACTTGTATATAGCCCATAGTATAAACTGGCACATCCATAATTTAAGTGCAAAAAAATAACAGGCTAGTTTTCTAAGACATATGTAAAAATGCTGTCACCTCTTTCCTTCAATAAGAGTTCCACGGCTTCATTCTGCTTTGTAGTTTTCTCTATGATGAGAGTGGGAATGTACACATTTGCTCCAAAGTCTATCAAGAGCTTAATGTACTCAACCCCACAACCATGTCTGAGACACATCTCAAGAACTGTCTTGGGCTGTTTGATCCTTCTGAAGAGCTTCTCATCTGTGCAATTGTAATCAGGATCAGCCCCATGTAGAAGCAGAATCTTGAAACAATCCAAATGTCCATAAACTGCAGACAGATAGAGAGGCCCACTTGAGATGGATGCATTGGAATCCCATAGTACAACTTTAGATCTTGCATTTACTTCAGCGCCATGCTGCAGAAGCACCTTCAAGATTTCTACATCTCCCTCTCTGGCAGCTGTCAGTACTGGGGAGCAGTTGTTGTTAATACTGCCATTTGGGTTGGCTCCTGCCTTTAGGAGGGTTAAGACACAGCTGAGGTATTTCCCCCTAACAGCAGTAAACAGAGGGGTCTGAGCCTTTACATCCAAGCTGTCCAGTTCTGCTCCATTGGCCAGCAGAACCTCTAAGCACCTAAGGTGACCTCGGGATGCTGCCATTCGGAGAGGTGTACCCGGAATTCCCCAACCACTTCTTTTGTTGATGACTTTCTTAAATCGCTCTTGGGAAAGAAGCTCAGCAAGAAGAATGTCATCATCACCGGATACAGCCTGGATAAGTTGTTGGCTTTCTTTGCTGTCCTCTCTGTCCTCAGGGTTTAGGTGTAGCATGAAAAACCCTGAAAGGAAATCAACAGTTTATGTATTATAAAGCTTATAGAATTTTGGCTGTATGTGTGCTGGGTGTGTAGATCAGTGGACTGGGCATCCGTTCCTATGTCCAGAAGGTTGTGACTCCAAATCTTATGACCGGTGTAATATCACCTGTCATAAGGCATATGGCTGGGTGATATCATATGAATATTATATCATGCATGCACAATAATCACCAGGGCTTCACATGATGGGCAAAACATTTGGCTGGACGCCAGCTTTTCGGTACTATATGGATGTTTATTTACGCCCACAACTTGGTAAGCAGATTATTATACGCCTAAAATATTGAGGCATTTTAAACGCCCAAAACGTAGTAATCAGCCCTACTGCCACCTCAATTACTCAAGAGCTGCTGGCTGACACTGCTCTCTGATCACCACTGGTATGCCAGATCAAAATCAAATCAAACAATCACTTATCGTCACATAACTAGAACCAGTGTACTAGTGAGTGAAAGTCTTGAGTCCAGACTTCCCCCTCATCAGTGCGGTACACCAAATAAATTCAACATGTACGCAGAACAATAACTGTACAATAACATACACTATGCATATGCACAGAATATGTTTGAAACAGACACTTATACAGACTATATCACTTGGAACAAAAGCATTTGCTAAATAGCTAAATGTAAAATTGTTTATGCCTGTACCTAACATTTTATACTGCATTGTCAACTGTTGTCCTGTGCTAGTCTCAGTGATGTGGCAATAAATTAATCTGATCTATACATACATACATACACCTGTTGCTTTGACCAACTTAAAACATCTAATGATGTGAAATGATCTTCAATTGAAAAGAATATAGATAAATCTTCGAAAAAAAGAAAGTTTCAGATCAATCATAACTGAATGTCTAACGCAAAAAAAAAAAAAAACATTTTCTCTATATGGATTTTGGCATTTTTGGTATTGAGTTTCAGCCAGTTACGTGAAACAAAAACTGAAATAGATTCATTAGGCATTCTTAATCACAGACACTCCAAAAGACGATTGTGGAACAGAATTCCCATATTAGTATCTGGTGTGACCACTATTTCTTTACAGCAGCATAGCACATCTCCTTTGCATAGATTTACGCAGGCTGTTGATTGTGGACTGTGGAATGCTGACCCACTCTTCTGCTATAGTCTAATATTGTCTGAAACTGGTAAATCTGCAACATACTCCCAGTCCAAAGCAATCCAAAGGGATGGCTTGTCTGGTGAGCATGCAGGCCTCGGAAGAACTGGATCATTCTGAGCTACCAAGAAATGTGTAAAGATCCTTGTAACATGGGGCTGCAGATTGTTTTGTTGAAAAGGTAGGTGATAGCGGTCGATGAATGGTATGACAATGGGCTGCAGGATCTCATCATGGTATCTCTGTGCATTCGGTTGAAATTGGGATTCATCTAAGAGGTGGACTGTTATCCACCATGCCAGTGGCCATCAGAGGTGAACTCTAGCCCACTTGCATTGGGTATGACACCAAACTGAATTAACTTAACACCCCCAATAAGGACATAAAGCATGAAAATAACCTTCCCTAAGATGATTTATAATTGTCTGTGTAGACATTCTTCAATTGTGAAAATTGGCTGTTTCAGCCAACTGTGAGGCTGATGACCATGCAGGTGAAGTTGCCTGATATGACACATGGTCTGCAACTGTGAGACTGGCTGGACGTACTACCAAAAGCTCTAAAAATGGTTGGTGGCAGCTTATGGTACAGAAATGGACATTTGTGACTTTGGCAAAGGCTCTAGTTGATGTCCTTGCACTGAGCATGCCAATGGTATAGTCTTGCAAAACTTCGGGGGCATTGTATTTCTCAACAAAAACTGAACATTTCAGACCGGTCTTTCATTTTCCCTATAATAAAGAACACTGGCATAGTGATTATGCTGGTCAATCAACATGCGATATGCCACACCTGTGCAGTAGGTGAATTATCAATAAATTAAATACAAAATTTGACAAAAAATGAAAGCGCTTTATTTGGCAAAATTCTGAGACATATACTCTTTGTGCCCACACATACAGTTTTTGTTTTTCAAACTGCTGCAACAAAGGAACAAAACCAAAAATGTTGTATTTATGGTTTTGTTCACTGTTATTTTCCAGGCCTATGAAGTACTATCATACACAACAACTTAAACGTCATTAACCTAAAGGCCATTACCAAAATACTGATGGTATAACAAGTTCTACACGAGAACTCTATGCCAGTTTTGTGAAAAACACTTGATAATTAAAATGCCAACCACCAGTCAAGAAGTGAAAATGTCACTTTAAACAACAGTTCAGTGAAATCCACGTTCATGAGTACCGAAAATTACTGTTGAAAGATGCATTTCTAAACACCTTCTACCATTAATCTAAAAAAGTGAATTTTAAAACTACAATAACGATGCAGAATATCAAGACTGCTGGTAGGCCATAATATTTACACCACCAGTAGCAACATTTTGATACCAAAAAAGCACGATTTAGTCGACAAAATGTATGTGCTACACAAAGGAAAAACCAAAATAACCCAAAGAATAAAAAACCAACTCAGATTTCTGTGATCATATGGCAGATCCACGATACGAGTTTTCCATTTAAAAAGCCTATAGCCCGTGATGTTTTCTGCTACCGCAGTATTATACTAGAACGATGCTAAAGTTTTCGATTAGTTAAAGCAGGGCGGTCATGCAGCCTTTCCGAAGAAAACCGGCACTTAGAAATTTAACCTCTTAACCGAAAATATTATTTCAGCGGAAACTGCGGCCCCGAAAGAGTCGCATCATGTTTGCGGGCCTGAAGTCACCAGGCTGGACTGAAGGCTGCTGTGTATTTACGGTAAACTGGATACACTTAGTAATGCAGCAAAGCCAGCGTACACCTCCATTACTGATCATTTTAAGTAACAAGCTACTTGTAAACGATCCGGTCGATGTTTCTTAGATCCTAATACGGCCATTTACGCGTAATGCACGTATTTGAACCTCAAACAGCACACTGTTATTTTTGTCTTCCATCCCGTACAGCGAACCTTATAAAAGCCTAAACAGCAATTAATGGTGTAACTCTCCATAACTAAGCAGGTAGCTACCTCTGCCCTAGCATAGTATTATTAGCAAAAAAAATAATAAATGAGCCAGTAACAATTACTTACCCACTACATAATACACGAGCGCAAGACTGTTAAAACTGTTTTTAAGATACAAAGAAAGAGAACTTGGAACAATCTTGTTATTAAAAAAAGCACATTTGCTGTTTGCTTCCGATCGATGCAAAGTCTGCGATCTACTCATTGCTTGCAAACGACTCGAAATATTTTGATTGACACTACACTGCCCAATAATCCGCAGCTGGCGTGAAAGGTGTTGTGCTTACGGACACTCGAACGGTGGCGCTGTCGGCAAGCTGTTAAAAGCACGATTGGCGGTCCACTACAAGTTTTCATTCAATCTCGAAGTATTTTAAAGCCTAACATTATCGAAAGCAATTCTAAATATTTTAATCACAAAAAGAGTTTTAAAAATATTGCAGTGCCACTAATTATTTTAAATGATGATTAGTGTATACTTTTAAATAAATGGACAATACTCGATTAATTACAAAATAAAAGTAGCCTATTTAAAGAAAACGAAATCAACATACAAACTAAAACAAACCTTTCCACGTGAGAAATATTTACTCTATTTAATACAAGGGTTTTTTTTTTTTTAAAAAAAAAACAAAAAACAAACAGTGACCTGCTACGGTGCGGGTTTGCGCCGTCAGCACGAGCCTGCCCAGCCCGTTAGGGTAAGTTGATTAATTATGTTTTTTAGGTGTTTTGTGACCTCCCCTTAATTTAGTTCAGTTAGTTCCCCGTTTTGCCTGAACCTAAATGTTTTAATGAACCTAAAAGCAGCATACTTATGTATACTAATGTATACTAATATTACATTGTATAATAACTTATACATATTACATGAAACTACAGGCTGTAACACTATAAAATAATTACACAGTATTATCATGAATCCAGAATGTATGGGGAACCATGTGCAGCCTCAAAGCTGTTTATTAGCTTTCAAGCTCAGTTTGTATTCTGAGGACTGGCACCAAAATTTCTCGAGCTTGAAAAAGTAGGTCAAAAACAAAGTAGGTAGGGAACAACAGAAGAATAACCATAGTAGCACAGCAGCAAACACAGGGCAACAACAGCTACAAGCACACAATGACCAGCTGGGGAACAGGGGCAGGGTAAGGACTTAAGTACACTAAACAAGGACTTCAACAAGAGATAGTTGTGAGCAATAACAAATACTAGGAACACAAACAAAAGTGAGGGCAAGTGACAGATAAAGTATCAAAACAGCAAGGGAGACTAGAATACAAGGGTAACTGAACATTATTAAAAACAGGGAACAAGTACCCACAACACATATACATAGATCAAGAAAATAAACAAATGACCAAAATTACAAACATAGTTGAGGCTGGCCTCTGAATTTGTTCTTCAAGCATTTGAGAAATTTGTCCTCAGAATGAATGAATTATTCAATATTTCTGCTAATAATGGTACAGCAGATGTAGCCAGGATGATTATCTGCTTAGAATACGTGCTTATGGAAGTAGATTGGCTGCTTGCCATCAGAAACGGGTACTTTGTAACCAGTGTTTGTGACATATCTGAGTACATCTTGTGGCTAGGGTTCCTGGAAGAGATAAAATTCCAGTCTAACATTGTGATTTGCTGAGAAGCATTCCATTGGTGACTCGCTTCATCTTGTAAAGGTTCTGCTTCTGCAGTAAAGTATGGTTTCCTTACATGCACTTGTATCAGTACTGCCCTAATGTGTGACTTCCCTCTTATATTAAATGAAGGGTCTTTCCTATTAAGGGAGTGCTGGACTTCTGGGGGGAGGCCTGACAGCGTGTATATGTGGTTCATGTAGATGGTCATCCTCAGTCATGGGTAAAAAACTGAAGTATATTCACAGAGAATTAGTGACCACACACTGAATAACATTTTACACACACACAAAACTCTAATCCCAATATGACTCCCTTAACCTCTACCCAGCCCTAACCTTACCCATAAGTAACCAAAAAAATATGAGACTTTTGCCATTTTTAGTTTTTTGATTACATTCGCAAATCAAAATAACAGGTTTTTATCACATTTTGGGGGACAAATAAAAATATGTTGACGTGCATTTAATGAAATTCATAGTTAAATCTCTTCAAGGCACATTTTAATGCTTTAAACTTTAAATACGGTTTTACCCTCATAGATAAACACCATATTGGAGTGAGATGAATTTGTCACCATCGTCACTGGTGTAACAATGGAGGGAATGTTAATTTTTACCTCACCTGGTTTTCAGTGACCCAGTGTTTTTCCTCTTGAACTTGATATGCAAAGAGATGTGTGTTTTCTCTAAAACAATCACATTGCCCCTAAACTGTATTGTTTTACTCACAAGAAACATTAGAACATCCTCTCTAATAACATCCGTGATGATACTGTTGTTGATCTGATAGGTAACTGTGTCAACTGATACATGTGACATAAGCAGAACTTCTTCCTCTATCTGAAGAATGGCAACTGTCAACGCTGGTGACATCTGGCAAGAGTGTGGCAAATGTTGATGAAATTGCCAAGATTTCTGCTCTTTTAAAAGTCTGATGTTTGCTCTCAGATCTCATACACCACAACAGTCTCATTGGCCCAAACCTACAAAGATGTTGGGGATAGTGAATGAGGTATTGAAGTTTTAGTGTGAAACACTCAGAGAAGAAGGCTTTAAATTATGACAAAAAAAAAATCAGGAATAAGAACTGTGAGAAATTGCAGCTGACTTCTCTGGATTTTGAGTGACAGTATGACCAATTTTCATGCAGACAGACATTCCTGTACTGGTCTGTCACAGGAACATATTGTCCAATTAGAAATGGCAGAATTCTGCATAAACACCAGTTTTCAGCAGCTGATACATGGAATTTACTCTGCCTTATAAAAAGTCGAGCAATCTTCTGATAAATATTCCTTTTGTTAACAATTCCAATTTGAAAATCATTCAACTCTGCATTAACTGTGGTAACAGAGACAATTCTTTTCGGTGTTTTTATGTAGAGATTCAAGCACTTTGCCCAGGACGATAGGTGTTACAGTGGTGCTTGAAAGTTTGTGAACCCTATAGAATTGTCTACATTTCTGCATAAATATGACCTGAATCATCATCAGATTTCCACACAAGTCCTCAAAGTAGATAAAGAGAACCCAGTTAAATAAATGAGATAAAAATAGTTCACTTAGTCAATTATTTATTGGTGAAAATGATCCAATATTACATATCTGTCAGTGGCAAAAGTATGTAAACCTCTAGAATTAGCAAGTAATTTGAAGGTGTAATTAGTCAGGTGCCTTCAATCAATGGGATGACAGTCAAGTGTGTGTGGGCACCCCGTTGGCTGACGAGCTGGCCAAAACCCATTTGGAGACACGGTCCATTACGGGCTTATTATTGAATAGTATAGTAATATTGTACAGAGGCTGAGATGGTGAGCAAAGGTGGAGTCCAGGACACTTTCAGGCTCAAGGTTCATTGTCATTGAGTAAAGAAATCAGCCTGTAGTGTGACATCTCCACATTCTGATCCTGAAGTGCATCCATTCAACAATGACTTAGCTAGAGCTATCTGGGATGTACATGATCAATGGGAATCTACAGCTGAAACAAGGGCAGTAGAATCTGCTACTATGAGGTTATGACACTTCCTAGAGCTTATTCTTGTTTAAGTCACATTCATGAGTTTTAGAAACGTTTTTGTGGTACACACGCTACACTGCTGCGCGGCGGGAGTAGTGGCCAGCCTTCGTACTAGGCAGAATCAGTCGTATGTCTGAAAGTTCATAAGTTGAAGGTTCGTAAGTAGAGGAGCGTCTGTATTTAAATGTACTAGGTATGAACATGTTACAAGATGTCATAAAGGAGTTTGTTCAAGATGCTTAACAGATGCTAAACTGAATATCATTGTGATATTCACACTGAAAATCTTCCTTATGTTGCTTTGGTTATTAACATCACAGAGATATTGGCAGCCTACAAGAATGTTACTTGCTAAATTATGCAAACTGAGATACCCACCTGAGCTTACTCTTTTGAAGTGTTCCAAAAGATTTTTCTTGAGCTGGATGGGACGAAGGTGATCCCGAAGTTTCTGGCTTTGTGGAACAAACTGTGTTAATTTCAGGATGTTTTTATCACCTATCAAAAATTATGATTTAATTGCTGGTAGTCTTATAGAACGACAAAGTTTTTTTTCTTTGCTTTGGAGAGGGGGCGATGCCTTAAGGTTATAATTGCTGTTCATTGTATGTGAAGCATTTGAGGACCAAGGCAAAGTGAATGCTGATATGCATGTTTGAAATCAAATCGGCCCAAAAAAAGTGAAATGTACGCGTATGTAAAAGCAAATACATCAGTGAAAAACAGTTTTTTTTTACAGTTCTTCAGTTAGTCAAATTAATCTGCAGTTTTTTCTCGGTATTTTAATGGTTGTCTAACCCATTGAAGTGTCCCCCAAGGCTAGGTTCTTGGTCCCCTATCTCTCTTTTTTTTTTTTTTGGGCGTGGTTCGGCTCAGCTACCAAATCTGACCTTAGAAGACTGCAGAGGGTAGTCAGGACTGCTGAGAGAATCATTGGAACATCCCTCCCCACTCTCCAAGATCTGTACTTATCCAGAGTGAGCAAAAGGGCTAAGAAAATCACCCTGGACCCCTCACACCCAGCACACTCCCTCTTTAATCTGCTGCCATCTGGTCGACACTACAGAGCACTTGGCACAAAAACGACCAGACACAGGAACAGTTTCTTCCCCCAGGCAGTCAATGTCATGAACACTTAACAATGTCATGAACACTTAACAATACACGTGGTACACACAACGCTAAAATAAATTACTTATTTAACACACACACTTATTTATGTTTCATATTTGCACATATCAACATACCTATACAAACACATCATACCTGGTCATACTGGAATGTCTTTTGCTATTTTGCATGCTACTTTGTATATCTGTATATAACTCTTTTTATTACCTGTGTCGTCTTGTCACTGTCATTCTGTTGCACTGTAGAGTTCTGTCACTATAACAAATTCCTCGTATGTGTTAACATACCTGGCAATAAAGCTTATTCTGATTCTGATTCTGATATCACCTCTCTAAGACCGGTTTGGTTTATACCTCAGATATGGTACTTTCAGGTCTAAGTACACAGCCACAAATGGATTTGTAAGCAACATGCAATATAAGGGGAAAAAATCTCATGAAAAAGAGATGTTACATATCAAGAACATTTATTTTTGCAAAAGATGGGCTTCTTACAAAAACAACCAACACATACAAAAAAGTAAAAGAACTGTACAGAATAATGTTTTAAAGGAAAAGATTCTAAAATAATTCTGTATGCCTAATTTGAGTTATTTCCCCATTTCAGTATAACCTGTAAACAGCTTTTAAAAATGTCACTGAAAAATCAAAAATATAGTGACACAAAAATAACCACTTCAAAAGCACTGTTTTTTTATACAAAAAATGAAATTACATATTTCATTAAAGGAAGATTAAAACCTAAAAAAAAACCTGTTAAATGCAGATCAAATTTCTCATAAAGTTACTGGAATGTAGACAGTTACTTTATCACGCTCCTAAATTATGTACAATACTGTTGTATTTTAACATATCACAACACAAATTTTCACTGTGGAAGACAAAATTACATGAATGACTGGAGTGTTTCCTTAGAGGGTCGTGTTCATTTTAAGCCAATTTTCATTTTCTTAACATATCACTCTTGACAAGTTAAACGTGCTTCTAATGTGTTTGGGTTATACCTTTTGTTAAACATGGCTCGTATCATCTGAAAGATACCTCAAAAAATACTGGCTAAATGCATTAAAGTGTAAATATAAGAAACATACCATCTGTATTTCAATGCATAAAATACTTTGCATACTGGAGCAAGAAATTGTGTCTACACTGTCAAATCACTACTGCAGAAATACCTGCAGCAGTATTTCTCCTGCTCACCATCAGACAGGTGCTGTGAATGACGCCAGTCTAGTATCTTACATTACCATGCATATGATGACACCAGCTGATTTTTATGCAACAACGCAGTACATTTCAGCTTGTATCTACATTACATTCAAAATGGGATTTCAATACTTTTCATCATAACACAAATGTGAGCATCACAGAATTCTCAGTGGCATTTAGGTCAAATAAGCAATACTACTGGTTGAAGCTCCCCTAGCCAAACAGTCTAGGTTAATATCTAGCCAACCGGTACATATAACATCACAAACAAACAAAAATCAAGAACTGATTCACTCAACGAGAACGTTTAACAGGTATATTGGAAACTGAAACTGACAAAAAAAAAACAATGAAACGGCCAGTGTGTCTGATAATACTAGACATTGATCATGTGTAGATTCAGTCAGGTGTACAATCTTGAAAAGTACTACTTTAACTGTGCAAATAAAGAACAAAATGCCTCACATAATTTGAGAAACACATACACAAAATTTGAATAACATACATTTCCAGTGTCATTCGCATGTTAACCAGGAATTTAAAATTATTTTTTACCCTTGTTAGACAGAAAAAGTTGTAATATAGATGTACAAAGTATTCTGAACATACAGTGGGGTAAACACTAGCAACGTCCCACTGCTTGACACATACAGTATATTGAAACTTGCATAAAACTTATGTCAGTATTCCTTATCTGTGCCCAAAATACACAATTTTCATGTATTGTGCAACCGCAATTAAGACACCAAGATGCAATTCTGGGTGTTAAAAAAAAAAACTCTACACTTATTTCACCTACAGAACATGGGGAAAATTGCAATTTTACATAATTCGGCCACTGTCCTGTTTACTAAAGAAACTATGAAATTATGTATTAACACATGTATGCATACATTTGATTTCAAAACAAATTGTATTCAAATTAAACCTAAGATAAAATGTTTGCAAAATATAAAATTATATGCCAGAAAATCTATGAAAGGCTGGGGTAAAGATGGAAGATATGTTAATATTGACAGAATTTATAAGACATATTGAGAAATATATCTTGAATAACCTGATAAAAAAAGTAAAAATTTTAAAGTCCAGTTTTGTTAAATCCAGTTGAATTCTAATCGCTTACTTGACTGAATTCCCTTAACATATAATCCTTTGTATGTCTTAAGCCCCTTAATTTACAAAGAAATAACCATTTTGATTAACTATTGTAGCACCATCTCATCTGTGAAATGCCTTCACTCCGTTTTGTTGTTGAAGTTCTTAGCCCATCAGTTATTACTCGCCGTGCTTGTAGAACAAGTTTCTCAATAAAAAGGACAGAAATGTATGACCCAATGATCCTATGAGCATAACCGCTGTGAAAATTGTAGACACCTTTGGTTTTGCAACTGTCATGGTGACCCATTTGTCGAATATCATCATACTTCTTCCTGATCTCTCTAAGTGGCAAGACTTGCTTTTGAGTTCTCTTCAGTGCCATTGGTATGGGAGAAAATATCCACGGCTTCATTACCAGTAAAGGAAAGGGGTGCAGCTGACACAGGGGAGGCTTGGCCACCAGACTCATTGTCTGAACAACCTCGTTCTGGCAGTCCGTCGACTGCTGCCAGCCTCTTTGAATTGTATAAGAGAAAATTTCATAGAATTTATCAACTTGCTTACCACTTGTTATATATCAGTCTATACAGTCACTGACAAATTCATGCTTACCTTTTGAAGACTCTCAACCTTCTCTTCATCCTCTCTCTTTTGTCTGGTGAGTGTCAGTAGATAATCCAAAACTGACTGCTTTGGATGCATGCCCTTATCAAACCGATTATACATACCACGCCAAAGCCTGAAGAAATAGATTTTTAAATCAGTTCATACTCAGAGTAGACATAAACTTGACTTGTTGCTTGAGATAATGTCATATCAAGTACATTGTGGGTGACTACACTATCAAAGCAGCTCTATAATGGTTGACCACTAGCATACAATGATTTACTGATCAATACCTCACTGAGCTAATTAATTAATTGTCAATCAATCAATCAATCAGTCGAGCTGGTGGTGAAATTTAGCCAATACATGGAATGGTTAAGGTGCCCCTGAGGAGGTTTGGGAACTGAAGCAATGTTCTTCTAGCCATCCAGCAAGTCAGTAACTTTTTGGAGAACGGAAAAAGTATTAGTTTTTACTGTGCTACCGTTTTCATGCATAGATTCTAATATTAAATTGTGAGCAAAGATACACTTACTGCCTAGATAAATAGCTTTAAACATTTTCTTTGAGTTTTGCACAGTAATAATAATAATTATTTATTTAATAAATTTATTAATCCCTGTGGGGAAATTCTTTTTTACACCTCCCTGAACTTGCTCTTTGTAGAGCAAGCTGACTGCGAAGGGCAGCCACCTGTAGCAGTGCCCAGGGAGCTGGGGGTTAAGGGTCTTGCTCAAGGACCCGCAGATGTGCTGAAGCTGGGTTTGAACCGGCAACCTTGTGATTACAAGCACACGGCTTAGCCCACTGAGCCACACGCTGCCCCTACTGTGTACTGTGTACACAGTACGCAGCAGTACTGTGTACACCTGTGTACACACACGCACACACACACACACATATAAAACACGGACATACATTCATTAATTCTTCCTTACTTGAAATTGAATGGTAATGTGTTTGGTTTCAGCACATCAATATAAAAGGGACCTTTATATAGTGGATTTGTGAAATGCTGTATTTTCTCCAACAGAAATGGCCAAATGTTATAAGTTTTTTCCTGCAGCCTGTAAAATAAAGATAAAACTCAGATACATCTGCACAAACAAAGAAGTTTTTATACTTAACACACATTCTACTTATTTTACTATAAATAAGTATCAGGCTAATTAAGTTAATGAACTGACATGAATCAATCACTGTCCACAGTAAAACCTCGGATTGCGAGCATAATTCGTTCCGGAAACGTGCTCGTAATCCAAAGCACTCGTATATCAAAGCGAATTTTACCATAAGAAATAATGGAAACTCAGATGATTCGTTCCACAACCCAAAAATATTCATATAAAAATGATTAATACAAAATATAAAGTAAAAATACATAAAACAAATTAACCTGCATTTTACCTTTGAAAAGAATCGTGGATGGTGTGAGGGAGACGAAAGAGAGGAGAAGAGGAGGGTTATTTTATAGAACAGAATCACTGCTATCTGTTGGTTCACTGGAATCTTTTTCTTTTTGTGCGACTTTAACAAGGAATCTATCCAATGAGAGCCGCTCCTGCCTCCTTTTCCATTTCATGGAAATGTGACATTGCATTGTCCTTAAACATATTTATCGCTCGCACTGCTACGCCCTTATTTGGGTGGTGCTTTTCTACTAAATTTTGACTATACGAGTGAGGCACACCGACTGAGACCGAGCATGGGAGACAATTACCCACAATCCCGCAGAGAGAGAGAGAGAGAGAGACAGAAAAACCATCGGCTCAGCTGTGATCACGTGACGCTCGGCAGACAAAGCGTATACGTAATACTCGTATTGCAAGACCTCAAGTTAAAATTTCTTTAAATTTTTTGCTTGTCTTGTGAAACACTCACAGACCAAGTTACTCGCAATCCAAGGTTTGACTGTATTCACTTTCTCAATAGGGGTGAGACAGAAAAAAACTCAAAAATGAACAGATCAGAAAAGAATACTTACTTCATTTCTAATCTCTCCTTTTCACAGTTGCCAATGAAGTTACCAAACTGGCAGGCATACACATGGTCATGGATTTCAGTGAGATATCTCTCATTAAACTCAAAAGCACAAGGGTACTGCTCCATCAAATGCCAGAGGCATTCAACAAACTGAGTGAAAACAGGTGACACTTCCTTAGGTTCTCCTTCTAAATGGCCACACCTAAAAAAATATTTGTTACACATGGTAAAAAGTTGTAACAATCTAAATAATTATTACTAAAACTACTAAGACTGTTTATCCCCATTTAATTCCCAAATATATGGAGCCCACAAAGTCCTGAAAAAGGGCCTGAAATGATTGGTATACGTCACTGTCTATTGGACATCAAGAATCTATGATTAAAAACTGCCTGGCGACATATTATAGATGGAAAACCGAATATTGAATATGAGCCTAACTTTATCGTTGCAAGACATTCTAAGACAGAAGTAGAATTTTATGACTGCTCCATGTTCACAGAAGCGTGCTCAATACCCTGATTATCTTGTGCAAACAAGATAGTATCTTAACGTTTTGACTCTACACAAACAATAGAAATAATGCTTGACTGAAATAGTTAAATTCAACAAAGTTACTTTCTGATGGATTACAGCCCTACCCTAACAGTAAACACTAGGTAGAAATGGGAAAATAATCTGGATGAAAGATACTGAACGTGAATACCTTTGAGTGAATTTGTGTCCCATGGATATCCATTCTTTTTCTATCAAAACCTTTAAATGAGGGGGGGAATTAGTTAAAAGGAATAACCATGTAAAGCAACAGAACTGACATTAAATAATTAAACATAAAAAGTAGCGATTTAACAAAGAGCTGTATAAAGTGAATCTGGAGATAATCTAATTTAAAACTGTAACAGCCCGTGCGAATGGATCCACTTCTAAACACTAGACATGGCTGGTCCAACAACAAAGGAAAAGATTAGCGACTAGTGTACCCGTACCATCAAACCCTTCATTGTTCTGTAATAGGGGTCCAGGAGGACAGCAGCCAGAGAGCAGACCTGAGCCGTACGATCCCAACCATCTGAGCAGTGAACCAGCACACTGGTGTTTTCTTCTGTCACAGCCTGCAAGAGGAACCGGCGTAAGTAAAAAAAAAATAATAATAATAATAAAATACTACAGCATGTGCATAATCATTCTGCCATATTCTGATCATGTATTATTTCCAAGAACATCTTCCATCCGACTGTTTGATGATGATTAAATTCTGTATATGATAATCATTCAGTTTTTATACAGAGAAAAAAATTGGAATTCACTGACAGAATTGTATTTGTTAAAAAATTTAAATAACATTACTTTAATAATTATGCACACTCTGATACATTTAACCACTTGATTTCAACAAATTTTCAAATGAAGCAAGTGAAAATAGAATGAAAATAAATTAACACCAGGGGTAACATTACATTTCAGAAGTGTGATTTGGAGATAGCATTACCTTCACTAAGAATATTCCAGCATCCATTATTGCTTTAATATGACGCAACCAACCAGAATTCTCCAGTCCAGTTAAGTAGTCACTCATCGTGGGTGATTTCACTGCACACACTGCAAAATTAATATGTACATTTCTGTACCAGGTAGAACATTTACAGCAGATTGTGGTTTAAGCTGTATCTTTATATTCTTAACATAGATTAGTGAACACATATTAGTAATGTTGCTGAGTAATGAAAGGTTATGGTAAATGTAATTGGCTGTGTAAAAAAAAAAAAAAAAAAAAAAAAAAAAAACAACCTTCCACAAGCTTCTGTAGACTGCTTCTCATCACGTGGATATTCTCAATACCCACAAACTGAAAGCGGATGTTGGAGTAATGGTCCTCATTCTCATAACCTTTCCCAGCAGCTCTATTGGCCATAGCATTCAACTAGTGAAGAAAAGGAATTGCGGAATTTGTAAGAGAAACGGTAATCTGAAATCCAGTCATTAATCCTTTTTTAATGCAGATATTAGTACCTTGGGTCGGGTATCCACCACATACATGTAGGAACTCCTGGGATTTGCCTTGCTAATGGCCTGCAGCATCTGTTCATCTTCCACACAGCGAGCACTGAACCCAGACAGAGGCTGGCTGCAGCGGCAAATAGCAGCCTATGGAAAGGGCGAAATAATGATTATCATCAGAGTCACACGCAGCCCACCTGCCACCCCCTAAAAAGGAAACACAACCTCCTTAAACGCAAGATTCTGGAATATACATCAGCAATTAATTGAGGAAAAAACTCTCTGTGGGTGTTTCACGATTAAACTTACACTGTTCTCCTTGTGGAAGTAAGACAGGACTGGAAATCGTCCCCTGCTCCTGAATTTGGAGCTACCCACTATCGTGGGGTTGCTTGCTGCTTTTGGGACAGCCAGCTCAGCGGGATACGTACTGCAGATCTATGGATCACCACAGGCAGTAGATGGATGATCATGAGGGCATTAATGAGTGAAGATTTACAGTGAAGAACAAATAGGACTGTAACAGTACATGTATTCATCTTTGCAGTTTGGTACATCACGTTCAGTTCGGTACGTACAACACAACAAATTAATTCATTTATTGACACTGGCAGAACCTAAATTCACAAGATGATTTTCAACATGGATAACATTATGCTAATTGTGGCTGAGCTGGTTACGACAAATGCTGGTTACAGTCAGTTATAATGGCCAGTTTGAGAACATTTTGTTCTTTCCATAAATTACACCAGCACCAGACAGAGTAGTTGATGAGACCAAGGCTGTCTGTCGGCTGATATACAGGACTTGGATATGTTGGTGGAAACACATCAATCTCATTTGAGACGACATCATCTTAGTGTGTGTACCACCAGAGCAAGGCTGAAAACAACCTCTCACCAAGGCATCTAAGGCACTTTTGCCAGGAAATTCAGACTGGGCTAAAAAAATGAAAAATAATCACTGCTATTGGGGGTCTTCATCGCTGCAGATATGCAACCATATTCAGTAGCATAGTACATGGGATTTAGACAACATTTAGTAGGATTATAATTGTTATGATGTTATATTTTCGATTTGTTACATTGTAGATGCAATGCGCAAATAAGCGTTACTTATTTTTTTTATCCAGACACATTGCTTTTGGTTTACATCTGTTCCTAATTGTGTGCAGTTTTAATAATAAATCATTTCAGAACAAATTATGTTTTCTCAGTGGTACCGAAACTGCACTGAGCTGTGATCCCAAAACTGAACCATGAACTTTCTGTACAGTTACACTCCCCGCAAATAATGCATTGAAATTATTCATATTCCACAAGACAAATGACAGCTTGTTCTTCTCTATATATAATATTTATACATTTATAACCTTTTTAAAATTTTATATTAACCCATACTCATACATACCCAATACATACCAACTGCCTGCATTATGTCTACCATTAGCTTTATGCTAATCCAGCAAAATAGTCATCAAGGAATCAAAAGAGAGAGAGAAAAGCACTTACTCCATAGTTCTTGTTAAGATCAGTCAATTCCCACAAATCATTAGGCAAGCCCATCCTCTCAAACTCCATCTTCAGATTTACAGCACCCCAGCCAATTCTTCTGTCATTTTCATCTTGTTTTGGGTTGTACAGGAAAGCATATAATTCTTCATATTTTGCTGCCAGATAAAAAACGCAAACAACCATTACACAAATAAACACAGAGTAATCTCCGGAATGCTGAGAAATAGATCTTGATGCGTCATACTCCCTTGAATTAGAATTATAAAGCAATGAACACAAAGCAAATCAACAGTGCTGTGGTCATGACCACTGTACCTGGCTGTGACAGTTTGAGTAAGGACTGGAAAACATCTTGACAGTCTCTCTCCCGAGGAAGTACAAAGTGAGCTACATGGAAGTTTTTACAGTGGATGAGAAGGGGGCACCCTGCAGGTGTGAGGGCCAGCTTCTCAACCGTAGCTATGTGATGGTGTAGGATCTGTCCAGCAAGAGACAATGACAATGTAAAACCATAATTCAATGTACTGCAATTTATTTCTCCATAAACACAGGTCTCACAGTGTTTACATGAATGTAATTTAAAATATATATACATATCTACCCAGGTTTCCTTGCGTGTCTCTGACGCTGTTTCCACATAGATCAGGTGAGTTGTTGTCAAATAAAGAGTGCCAACTGCAGGCTTCTTGGGTGTGTATCTGTCCAGTAATTTAACTTGTTCTACCTGTTAATTTTAAGTATAAAAATATTATTTAGAATGGAATTGAATTATTAACTGTCATCAAAAGAAAATGGAAGAAACCATAACCTAGAAAAACACAGCAGTCTTAATTAATTACAAAGTTACACATAATTTGTAAAATTGATTGAAAATTCTGCAGCTACACAGAAAATATGTATAAAAGAAACCATGCTTTACTTTTGGGAAGTTCTATTTTTTTCTTATTTATGAGAGAGACAGAAAACTGAACAAAGAAATAGGTGCTTCTGTCCAAATAACAACAAATGATTTTTTTAGCTTGGCAATGTGAAATGTAACTGTGAGCTGGGAAAAGCTAGATCAGTGTGGGGTTAGGGTCATTCCATTTTAATTCAACTAATCTCCCAAAAGAAAATTCCATAAAAAAGACAAAGGAGAAATTCTCAAAAATATTTTACATAATTTACATACTCAAAAGGTGTATTTTATGGAAGAAGGGGTTTAAAAGAATGAGATCATGTGTTTGTTTTTTTTTCAGTTCAGCGCCTCATAACTCCTACATCCTTTTGAATCTATTTTTTTCCATTTGAAAGAAGGTGAAGAATACATTCTTCTGAATTTACTGGAAACCCCCCCCCCCATTCCTTTTTTGAGGCACAAAAATAACATTTTTTGTACAATTTGTAAAATTTTGGGGTGAGTCTCTTATGAAAGGGACCAAGTAACAGGTCAATGTTTTGTATACAAGTAGTATACAGCATTATACCGTTCACTGTTTTACAGAATGTTAATTAAAGTTACAGAATGTGTTACAAAAGCAATATCATTGCCTGCTGCTGACTGTATGGTAATGCTGGCTAAACTTGATACATACAATGGGTGAAGAAGCCTACAATTGAGAAGTATCCCATATGCAGTACAGTGTACCTAAATGAACGTGTTACAATCATATTTCTATTACAATCATATTCTACAAATTTCAGTTCATGTATACTCTCCTAAGCAAAGTGGTATGCTTTGCAATACCAATAGTAGTCAGCCAAAATAAAACACTTATCTAAAACCAAATCATGTAGGTATATTGCAACTACATTACAATACAAATCTACATTTAAATGCATACTTTTGCCTTTCTGAACAGAAGATGAAGATAGATACTACTAAAATCATAAAAGCGATACATTTTGTAAAAATTTATGGGAAAGCGATTAAGTGACTAGACCACCATATAAGTACTTGTATTAGTCAATGCCATAGAATAAAACACAAACCACACATTCCATGGGGTACTCATCCGCATACAGCTTCTATTCAGCTGCAGCTATATTCAGCATCTACAGTGCCTACATATTCGTCATTAGGCAAACGGAAATGAAACTTTCATAATGGCTATATAAATTTCTTCTGTGCAATATTTCAGACTGCAAGATTGTGGAAAATGGTACTAAAATTGTACGAATTGTAAGGGGGTGTTGAAACACGGCTACGCAGATTCCTATCATCACGACTCAGCAGCCCTGCAGCACGGAAGGCTTATTTTACGCCGTTCTAAGTTTGTGTTTAGCCACTAGTACGTTATACATTAAAAAAAAACAGGATGTCTAGCCTAAAAGCGGTTAATGATTGAAAACTATTTTAAATATCCTAAAAAGTACAATACCTATTTAACCCAAACTATAATTTTAGAACAACTAACGGATTTCTTCAACACTAATTTTGCAAAATATATTCTTTCAAATAATCATAGCGGGAATATATTTCTATGCTAGTTATTTCCAATAAATGTTAAGCCTTTAAGAAGATAATCACTGCGAATATTTCTGTACATGATTGATATGCGTATGTCAGCGTTTATATTTTAGGTACATTAAAACTGCAATGTGAAAAAATACATATAACATGCCTAACACTTAAAACATGTCATGATACAGTAAGTGTGAATCACAGCACAGAACTTAAAGGACCTGCTGCTAGCCTCAGCAGAATTCAATTCCTAATTAGAAAAACTGACCCAAATATAGTTTCATTATCCATATGAACTAAACAGTTTAATATACTCTAGATATTACCTTTGGCGTAGTGATATATTCCATGGTAAAACGACGGTACAACGACCGTACACTGTTTTCAGCATATAGTTATGAATCTATTACTTTAGGAGATGAAATTTATGAACATTTCCGGAACTCTCATTTCGCCATGTTGAGTGTGTACGGTCCAAATCAGCTGAGCTCATAAAATAACGCGAGAGTGTGACGTAGCAGGCAAGCGTCCATAGCTAAAAGGTACATTGGCATATTTTTTATGTGGTTAAAAAAATATGTTTAAACCGTGGTGACATTTGTTTCACACATGATTATGCATTTTACTTTTGTGTTTTTTGCTTGGAAAAGTACATTTGTCTGTTTTTTTCCTTACACATGTATACATGAAATATATTAAGGAAAATAAGGAATGAGTTGGCTTTACTCAATAACTGGGTTAAACTGTCAAGGCTAAAATTAGATTTTAAGCTAACACAATATAATTAGCAATTCCTTGGGGGCAAGAATTGCTGCATGTCCAGTCTAACTATAAGTAATTCCTTTAGCTAACTGGTTACTGTAAGTTAGTATCTATAGTTTTGTGTCTTTTAAACTGAGTTTGGTTAAATGCAAGAATTTTCGTAACCAAATACCTTAGTCAACAACTCAACATCTGTTAGTGGTTCCTGGGGTTTGTATGATGGTTCTGTTACAAAACTTCAATGCTTTGTGAAAGTTGCGGGGTTAGGGGAGGGGTAGCCATGGGTAAAAGTTTTGTTACATTCTCATTTTATTCTATGAAGAAGATGAGCATAATGATATGTTCTTCAGTTATATGTATCAATGTAACTGCAAACTGCTCAATTCATCCACCAAAGAAAATGGGGGTGTGAACTTAAGACATGGACTGCACAATTCTATTGTGTAATCTATAGATGCTGCAATTTAAATGTCAGAAATGTAAAGGGTTCATATAAAAAGGTAATTTTAGTAAAAAGCAAACTCTATAAATACATTATATAAAAGCAGGGCTGTCAAAGTCATAACACATTACATAACAATCATTACTTTGATTGCACAAGCACCAAGCCCAGATTTCACAACCAAAATGACAAAATTCAGTTAGGATCTCATGGGGAAGCTGATGGAGAGGAAAGGTCTGGAAACATTATTACATAGCTAATTTCATTTAGAAATTGAGAACAACAACATTGTAATTTGCAATATTTATTACATTTTATTTAAGGCTAATATCCTAAAATGAGGATCTTTCCAGTTATTAAGTGCACATTCAGTTGTTGTCAGGCTAATGTCTTTAGAGCCAAATGCCATGTAGGTTTTATATTTGGATAGTTTTTTTGTTCCTAAACATTCACCTTCTGTTTTGAGTGCAATGTCATTAACTAAGAATAAAAGTCTCTGTTGGTGGACATAGTGGAAGGAAACAACTTTTATGTCATATAACTTTTTTATTTGACCCATGCAACACTGGTAATTTATTTTTGTCTTTATTTTGAGACTTATGTTTGGGAAAATATACATTTCTATAAAGAATATACCGACTATATGTATCTTTTTTGGATGGTTTTACAAAACAACTGTATATGTGATTCATTTAAGTTAAAATGAATTCTTTGACAGCCCTCATACATACAATCTCTACCACTGAATTTCACCAAAATTACACAAACAACCACCTGTCAAAAGCATAGTAGTACTGGACACAGTTACTAAACAGATCATCCTAAAACAAACTGCCAATTACCAAGTTTCCCCCAGGCATACAGTGGTAGGAGAGCAAAACTAAACTCTTGATCCAGTTTCTGAGTGTAGGATGCTATGTACACCCATACTGGTCATACAGTCTGTCCAGTCAAGCCTACTTAACCACAATCAAAAAAGGGAAGAAAAAGCAAAACACAAGCTTATGAAATACAGTCTATTTCAATGCCAAAACTCCAAATTGTGAGCAGGATAGTTCTTTTGGGTCTGAGACAGAAACTTGCTTAATGAATACAAAACAACAGGCATAGATGTCATTTCACCTTGTTGTACCTGTGACAGGACAGTATCAATGCTATCCTGTGAGGCATCAGGGAACAACGTAAAGGTCTGAAATAGAGCTAATACTTAAGTGTGTGAAAGAGTCATTCTCAGCTTCTCGAAAGCATCAAAAGTTTCTAATAGCTAAAACAATGTAGTGACACCTGTTTTAGTTTCCTATTACCTTTGTACTTCCTCTTCTGACCAAATATCGACTCAAAAAGTAGCCACTAGCCACTTAATTAGGCATAAAAAAATTCTGAGAGTAATTGACCAACCCAAGACACAATCTGATTCTGGTAAGACGTTACATCAGCCAGCTCCTTAGTCTTCTAACTGGTCATTTTCAAGTTGTGACTGTTGAACACAATTTTTAGGCTTTGCAAAGCATACCAGCTCTCTGTATTCAATGCCCAGCATTATACCACAGCTGCTGTCCAGAGATGTCACATGCTGCTTCCAGTGAGTAGCCTGACCAGACATTCTATCCTTATAGGGACTAAATTTTTAAGAGTATACTGGAATATTATAAAATGTAAATTTACACAATTTTCTTCTGACAAATTAACAGTGACTCATTAATTCTATATTTATTTCTTGTTTGTTAACCGTGGGATAAACCACTTTGAGGTGTGTAGTTATACGAAAATAATCAATTTCACCTGCCGCATTACACCAAGTTGTTGATTATTTTCTTATAACCGCATACCTCATCATGGTTTATCCATTACTTAATGACCTTTAACTCTAAGCCACAGAACCAATTATGTGGCAAACACACCATAATGTGGACCCCAACGTGTATACTCAGGAAGACACCATACTGAGAGTACTGGATCCCTTTACCATCTTATACAACATCTCAGCACCAAGATCCCTCACATTGGAATTTTCAAAAACAGCTCTATGGCCTTTCTCTACATACAGGTCAGCAAGTGTCCCTCGTGCCTAATTGATAAAGCAAACTACTTTCGTATTCATTCTGCAGATGATCAGGTGTCAGAAACCCAGAGCTCAGTCACTCCCTGAGGCTTTGGTGGTGAATCATGTTCCTCTCTTTGCCAGTTAGCTTAGTCTTGTACCTTATCGGCCACAGGGCACTTCTGTTTTCTCAGTCACGCTTTAATTGCATCAGTTCATTCATAAATAGAGTATCAATTCTGAACTATTGCCTCGGAACATCACAGTTTCTGTATCAGATACGACACAAACAATCATTTTCGGTACTTCATGCCTAGTATTGTATGCATCAATATATCCGTGACTGTCTGTGTCAGGCCCAGTTCCTGCCTTGGCCTGTCTGTTGTCCCATTCCTACTGTTTCAGCCCTAATTGTTTAGTGATGATGACCCTCACCTGTGTCTTCTTCCCAGCTGTAATGTGTCGTTAATTGTTATGGTCTGCACCTACCCCTCATGTAGCCCTTGTTATAAGTGTATATATGCGTGGACATTTCCTCAAATTATCTTTGGCCACAGCCCACAGGTCAGCACTGTCTACAATAACCAGGAATGACCCCTTCTTTAAATTGCATTAAGAATGTCATTAATCATTTTTGTTTAAATCAACTATAAACATACACTTTTCAAAAACCTATTTACAGGGGTGCTGAGATAGTGTAAAATCACTTGATCACTTATGTGTATATTCCAGGATATTGTCCGATATCTGTCCTCAGAAAAGCATGGAAAAGATCCTGTTTTTCTTCCAGTAGTTAGTTATGTGATCCAGTCGGTCATGGTCATGTAGAATATCAGTCCAATGTACCTGTAAAATTCAGCAACTCTAATACCCACCCATCTGCACTTCGCACCTCAGGATATGTTCCTGGTGGCTTGTTTAGTGCTCCAATAGAGGCCTTCCACAGCATCCTCTGAAAAGAAGAAGTTGAAGAGACTTGTGGAAGTGTGACTGCCCCGTGTGCTCAACTGCAGGCCAACGCCAGGCTCCCGTGCAGGAAGTAACCACAGTGGTGATGGAGTCGAACCGTCATCATTTCCTGTTTCAGCTGACACTGTGCTTTGCTGCTTGCAAGGACAATGTTCTCTACATCTCTGTAACATAATCAGTGAAAACATACAGTTTGCCATTTACACTACAGCAGCCATGACACATATTTACAAGTATTTACATCATTTACTTTTTTTTTTTTTTTTCTTCTTTTTTTTTTTTTTACTCCCTCCCCCCCCCCCCCTCCGCGGATGTCTACTTTTTTTATTTTTCTTTATATATATTTTTTTTTTTATATTTATTTTTATAAATATAAAA
>JAOYFF010000039.1:1664329-1686048 GCA_025773925.1 Cryptomyrus ogoouensis | reverse complement strand
TCCCTCCGCCCGCTCATATGTGGTGTTGGTGCGTGTTGTTCTAAAGTGCTTTAAAACAGGGGAAGGGCATGCGCTAATCACCCTCTGCCAATCAGCAGCTGGTGTCAGCTCGGCCCCTCCCCAGAACCCTCAGTGTCTATTTACATCATTTACAACCGACATATGCATTACAACAACGTACACTAAAAAAACTAATTGTAATTATTATAATCATATTTTATATAGCACACAATATCAGGTAGCTTTACAACTGACACCGTTTTTTGCTATTTACTGTGCAGACAGAGAAGTTTCAGCATATTTCCATGCAAGCTGCTTTATGACAGAAGAATTGAACCTGGTAGAATGACACATAAAATAATTTGATGCAGTGCCTGTACAGTGTTGAAGGAGGTAATTATCTCAACACATAAATGAATAAAACTTACACACGAAAGCTTCAACAGAATACAGTTAAAGCTCAAAATGTTAAAGTCCTTCCTGACTGTCCTCAACACTTTCATGAAGGAGAAGTTACAGTCTGCTTCACTCTGCAGGGCAAGGCTCACCTGGATCTGGCACGAGGATTCAGCAGCAGAGATGTGGGTGTGTGTGTGTGTGTGTGTCATGTTGGGGCTCCTTTGTATGAACAAAACCAGACGTGTTCTTGTTTATGGGAGTCAAACTGGCCGTTTTTACACGTTTTCTTGACCCAGTTAACGACTGCCAATTCGCCATGTCATTATCATATGAACAGCTCTGTTACTTGCAAATGGGTGGACCATCAGCCCTGCATTCTGACTCAGAGACTGTTGTTCTTTTTATTTCCTTCATAAAGCTCTAAAAATACATTTCGTTTCCACCTCTCTATATTTGAAAAGCAGAATGCTGAAGGTCTCAGGTGAGGAGGGTGTCATGTCAAAGAGACACACATACAGACCTCTTTGTGATTTTCTTCTGAGATCAAATGTTACTGCTACCTAGATTGTTTTTGGCCAAACACACACAACCCCCCCCACAGGTACAGTGAGGTGTACATTAAATCTGTATAATGTGATAATGTTCCACATCCCATACTTGTCAAAACTAAAAAATAGAAAACAAATAAATTTTGTTATATTAGCATTTTAACTTGGGAAGACTACATTCTATTTATTGCCACGAAGCGGAATTTTTGAGGCACTTTGTCTCAAGCTTTGTTGAGTTCCAGAATGTCACCCAGACGATGTGTCTGCAAAGTTTGAAAAAGATTGGTCAAATACTTTTAGAGTTATCGCATTATCAAGGAAATGTCTGTGGTGATAGCAGGACAGGCCCAAAGCCTTCTGCATAGAAAAATTATTTAGTTAGTGTTTGTGGGTTCTGTATGTGCTGGTGATTTTGTGAACATGTACTTCACATTGGAATGGAGCTTCAAAGTGTTGTATGTCTTCAATAATTACAATTAAAGAATTTTTTTTTTACTTTTATTTTGAAACATTGCAGACTGTAAAAAGCCCAGTGAGCACATGAATACACAACAGGAGCTGGATTGTTTTTCACATTTTCACAATTTATTGAAGATAGTTTTTAAATACCCAAGGTGTGCATGCAATTTCACAAATATGCACAACCTTGTGAATGTGGGATTTGCTGGTTTTTGTAATGTTTAATAGAGTAAACACAGAGAAATTCTATGAATGTCTGGCTAATATCGAACCCACTGCTAACTGTACTCCGGTTATTTATCCTCAGTCGTTTTGGTGATGTGCTGTATTTTCATAGAAGTTATGTGTGATGCTTAACCTGCAAGTTTTTTGCATCTCCCATGCTTATTTAGCATAAAGGTCCCAGTTCCTATTGTGCAGTGTGAAAGCAACACACAAAAGGGGCCAGGAGCTACAGCAGTTCTAGTTTGGGGAACCCATGAAACTGTAAACAGGGACCAGGTTCCGGAACTTGTGTTCAACAAGATTTGGTAACCCAGGGGTGATTCTACCATTTGACCCTTAGGGGAGCTCGCCCCCCCTAAGATACACAATGGAATCACTAAATGGATTTAAAATAATAACTTTTGAGGGGGATGAGACAAAAAAAGAGTGAATGAATCCCCCTAAATAGGGTTTAGAATCATCTAGCCACCAATGTTCAACTCAAAATTGATCATTTTAAGGAAAAATATTAAAAGGAATGTAGCTGGTTCTATAGCTCTCTCTTGCAATACATTGTCTTTATCTCCAGGAAGTAAATTGCTGAACTTCATTGTGATGATACCACTGTTGTAGTGGACTCTTTTAAATGCAATGTTTTCTGTAACATATTCAGTAAGTAGGTTATTTCAGAAATACTTTAGTTAAACTTCATTATTTATGTGAAATATGGAGATTGCAAGACATATACAAATCTTCAGAATATCCATGTTATTATTACTGTTGAAAATGTTATTTGCATCGCTCTTATAATTGCCCTTCCATGTTATTGCCTTTTATATAGTCATATCAAAATACACTCTGAAGTTATCTGGTGTTGTCCTCCAACTTATTTATTTATAAAGAATAATGAGAAACTCTGAAAGGAAACAAAAAACTTCATTCAACTGCATGATCAAGGAAACTGTGTAGTTTTCCTTTTCAGAACGCGGCCCATGCAGAATCCCCGTGATTTACCTGCATCTCATCAGATAATTGTTTGGATTTGGAAAGAGTAGTGTCACAAAAATGAATAGTGTTTCACGTTGTATTTTGCACACCCCATATTGCTAGCTTTGTGAATCAGCTACATTTTAGTATTTGTAAATCAGAGGAATTAGTGAGTCTGCCTTTTAAGCAAATATAGTCAATACTGCAATATCTAACTTGCATTTTCCTGTGTCAATCATTTTAACAGCATTCAGCTTTTTTGTTGCTCTAGCAATAAATTATTTGCAGAGGTTTTAAAACCTTTTGAGCCAAACTGCTGCCTCCCCCAAAATTCTCAGTGGAGACTGACAAAAGCCGTTATACCTGGGCCCACTGCAACCTGTTATGGTGTGAAGAGATATGCAGTCTCCCCTGTTACTCTCACCTCCTGCTGATTCTTTTACAGAGATAATCCCCGTTAAGTACAGGGTCATTCTTAAGACATCTGGACTGCATCACAATTAAAGCTTAAATGTCTTAACCTTGAGGCCTTCCTCAAGACAAAGCCGCATTTTAAAGAATACTTTAAATTCCATCTTAAGAGTGTGACTCTTTGGTTTGTGCAAGAAAAAAAAAAATCCAATGTACTAAATAATTTCTGGTTAAAAATGGTAGCACTCTCTGCATCATAACTATAACTAACACAATCATTTAAGTGACAACCCAAACACCCACTATTGTTAATTGCAAGTCTCTCATTATCTGTAAGTTTATCAATGTAAATGAACCAAACCATGTGTGCTTAGAGACAAGTAAAGCAAGATAACTTTAATCAAGTAGTTTAACCGCAAATACGAGGATAAGACCATACATGTAAGTTTTAAATAAACACTGAAATCAGTGAATTATCAACATTTTACAAAAATGTAATACATTATACTCCTTCTTCAAGAAGTAATAAATTAAAACAGAAGAACATAAAAAAAATCATTTCTCAATACAATAAAAAGCTAAACAAACTTTTTAAAAATACATGACACAGGAATGGTTCCAGATTTTTCCTGATTTTTAAACACTGTAAGGAAAAGCATCACAGTTTACTGGTCATTAGTATTACTCTGTTAAACAATGTTAATCATTTCTTTAGGAAATTATTTTCTTTATTTGTCACACTAAATATCGCAGCTGCGAAACAAACTTTGAAGCTTGCCACCATGCACCCTCAAAAGCAAGCAAATATGAAAGTATCTAAACAGTGATACCAGAGTATAATGGCTCAGAGTGAATGGGGTTGTGCTGGAAGGGATAGGTCTGCTGTTGTCCGTAGGTGGTGCAGTTGTCCAGAAAAGCTTGAGGCACCAGCATAGTGTGTTCAGGAGGAATCCCGTAGTTCAGGTACGGCTGGAAGTAGGGGCCAGGAGGTTGGGGAGTAGACATGTACTGCTGGGACTGAGAACCAGATACTGGGTACCCACCTCCTGCCTGCCTGAACACATTTACAGCGACCTCTGTGCCCAGCGTCCCGGCATTCTGCTGGCGGCCCACTGCCATGGACCTCCCAGTGGAGTTGGAGCTGGTGCTGGAATTGCGGGAGGGGGTCATGCCATCCGAGGGAGGGCCACCCGGTTCCAGCAGGCAGCTCTGAATGGGTGCCGAGCCACTCTGACTGTCCCCAGACTTGGGTTTCAAGCACTGGCAGCAGCAAATAGCAACCATGGAGCCGACCACAACGAATGACACAAACGTGCCCGCAACAATCAGAAATGGCAGATATGTCGGCACTAAAAGAGAAGACGAAAAGTCATATTACTACCACAACACCATACAATTAAAATGCCCCACGTATGTAGTTTTAAATTATATACGTGTAAATGTGCCCTAATTAGTTCTGAAAGCTCAGAGAAATCCTAAATAGTTTTTAAACAGGGTATTATCAACTCCGCTGATAACTAAAATAACATTATTATGGCGGAACTCATTCATACCATGTGAGGGTTTTTTCGTCGTTTTCCCGTCGTTTTCGAACTCCATAAAGTCGTCATTGTCACAAGCGCTCTGGTCCAACCTCGCCTCCGCCGCCGTACAGCAGTACCGGAGGGCGCATGTCCCGCAGCAGTACCTGGCATCCTCGCCGTCGTAGCGCTCGGGGCACTGAAAGCCGCGATGCCAGACGCTGAACGCATCGGCCCAGCCGTGGCAATACTCCCCGGTACCCGCCGCCGCATGGGGCTGCAACCCAGAGGTCAGCAAATACAAAGAAACTAGAAAATAAACAGGCATGATGCTGGTAGATCTTTCGTCGAAAAATGTTCACAGCTTTGGGTTTATCCAGCAGATCCAAGAAAAAAATATCCAAATTTGTTAAACTGAGGAATTGATCCACGTAAGAAGAATAATAAATTAATAAAGTAACAACAACCCTTTTAGTAAGTTTTTGCAAAGCAGAACTTCCGACACAGCTGGAAGACGCTCGACACTGCCGAGGAGAACAAGAAGCTTTTAACCCCATTCAAATGGCACCGGGGTTAAGGGTGGAGCTCAGGGCGGTGTCCTTTGAGTTAAGTTAAATGCAATTACTGGCGATTACACGGCGCAGAGATTTAGACAATATGGAGCGCTCAGTAAAATTATATTTCCCCAGTTTTCAGTACAGCTGTCCAAAAACAGTTAATCAGACATCATTATGGACATTTCTGAGCTGGAAAGATATTTCATTACAACGAAATATTTATTCATTTTGCAAAGAAAATATGTTTTCCTACTTAGATATTTTAAAAATAAAAATAGGAAGGAGACACAGTTTCATAGATTTGCAAGTATCACGTTTAGTCTGTGTTCACAAAACGCCGTAGTTAAAATTTAGATTTGAGTCAGTCAGTATGGTATAAGCAATTCATAATGTCACGTTAAATGGCAGGATTTGATTTTTAACACTGTCCTGATCAGACATTAGAGTGAAACGATGCATTTTTGAGAGGGTAGACCCTATGAAACACCCATTTTTAAAATTTCCCTACAAATCCCAGCTGTCCACCTCTGTAGGTCGAATAAGCCAACTGTGCAAACAATGCACTCTGCATGCCAGCGGGGGAGATAATGGATATGAGTGTTGGCTATTTGTCCTTGTGGATATTTTCCTGTCTAAGGGTTCTGGCTAATACTGGTGCATCTGTAAAAACTATAAGGGTCTGAGACCCCTATTAGCCAAAGGCAGTAAAAAACAGCCTGTCTGGGAAATCAGTTAGTGAGCGTGTAATTGCAGTCAGCACCTCAAAAAATAGTACTGTGTCACATTTGTCTCTTGTCTCAGACAGGAAGAATAATGAGCCATTAGTTGCTTATGATGATAAATTGCTTTTGGTCTTCTGTGTGGTGCGTGTGTGTGTGTGTGTGTGTGTGTGTTTTATGGAGGTTATGTGAATGTGAGTGAGTAAAAAGCATGTAAAGACATGATTCTTTCTTGCATGTTTAAAGAATTAAACTTCATCACAATGTTTTCCAGTGGCACTTTATTAAGGATTTAAAAAAAAAGTATTGCTCAGAACAATGCATTGTTTTTGGTTGTCTGGTGTATATAAACCCTATTTTTTAAAATACTATTGTATATAAGTTTAAAAGAAGCATTTCTGTTTGAGTGCCTAAACTACATTTATTGATATTATAAGCATGTATAAGTAAGCCTAAATTCTTAAGTTTTTCATGCATTTTTACAATTTGTCATACTCCTGAATTTTTATGTGGACATATACGAATGCAGCATACTCTCTTTATTAAATCATTCTACGAGACAAAGTCAGTAAAGTATTTCTCTACAATGTCTTAACAAATAACAGTACTTTATCCATTAGCCAAATAGTTAAAGGTAATATTCTTGCAAGTTAAATACAGTAAACAAAGATTGCCAAATTACCATCATACCACCTGTGGTGGCTACCATTGTTTGCTGCAGGCCAAGAGAATGGGCAATTTACTCTAAATGTGCCCTGGTTAATCTCTGCTAAAGCATGATGACATCTCTGGGCTTCTTCAGCAATTGGGAGTGTGTGTGTGCTTGGGGGATAATTTGCTACAGGATACCTAAATGTAATTAAATAACTTAAACATTTGAAGATAATATATATTGTGCTCTTTGTGCTGCAAAGAAAATTATCTATTTTTAGTAAATGGTGTCTTTATCAGTGCATGCCTGTATCTCGCAATGTGAAGATTGTGTTTTATCATTATGAAGTGTGATACAAACACCTGGAAAATAAATAGCATTGTATCACTTATTGTAGCCTTTCAGTTTTGCATAATAAGTTTCTACGCTATATGAAACCAAAAAGTAGACAGTATAATGTACATTGTTTAAGTGGGCTACGCCACACAATTACGTTTTCTGCGTTGTCAGAGAAGTTGTTATTCTAAACAGAGAGGACAGAGGGCTGTTCTTATGATAATAGGGCTATCAGTGGGAAACCTCCCCAGCAATTAGGGAAATCTACTTGGGTCACCTCACCCGTTCATCCACAGAGGAGTCTTGAACAGGGAGAGATTAGGGAAAGAAGATCCTTTGTTTTGGCACAGAACGGTCTTGCATGTGTAAGGCTACAGGGCTGCTGTAGCATATAGGCATTACTTATGTAGCATATTGAAAATCATTTTATACACCTGTCAAGATTTCTGTGATGTTAATTTTACTTGATATTATTGTTATTAATCATTTCTCCAAAACAACACCCATTGTGGGACAGTATAAGTTTAAAAAGTAGGATTTAAATGATTTTATTGAATGCTGTCCTCTGCCAAAGAACGTGTTTTGTTTTAGCTATCTACTGCGTTTTTGAGAATGCACGCTGAATACCAAATCAACTGGTTTGGAGGGTTTAGACACAGGTATGCAAAGTTAATTTCGAAAGTGCTTTCTCATTGGCTTGCGTCATTTAATGTATGTAGAAAATTCTACGAAAATGCATACAAAATATTTGTGAAAATTAGTCAATTTATTGACTCATTGGGTTGATTGAGTACTGAAATCAATGGTCAAATCTGAGAAATGTTCAAATAATTAACTATCCATTACAACAAATATTTTTAAAAGAGAATGATACATTTATTGTGATTCAGCATTGATGCCTAGCAACCACTGGAGCAGCATAACTCCAGAAGATGTCCTGTGTTCTGTCTGGGTTGTCAGGATACACAATGAGATTATATAGGTATAAGATAATAATTAATAAAATACTAGTTCAAATATTTTAAAAATAAAACATTGCCTAATGATATATACAATATATAGAAACGCATTTCATTCACAATGTGTTATAAATGTAAGACAAAAATGGTTCTGTAATGCTTAACAAACTAAGCTCTTTTCTACCCCACAGAAGTAAAGTGAGGGGTTCCTCTAAAATATGTGATACATTAAACCAAAAGCCAATAAAACTAGATTCAGGGCTGTAGAACAATATTAATTACATTGATTAATCTTTTAATCATCTCAGCAGGAATGCAGCAAGAATTTCCTAAGTAAACAATAATCTATACTGTTTCAGACATCAAAAATGGCTCCTTACTACCAGGAATATTTGTGTTATTTTTATATATTATTAATAACTGTGCATTTTTGCTTGTGTTAAAAATGAAAATTAACAATGTTTCAATGACATTTAAAAGTGTTAATTTATTCAATAATAGCAATCACCATTTTTCTGCTGCATATTTTGAGATTTTTTCTCCCTTAATGTGATTAATAATACCTCATCTGGTGAAATAAGAGAAAGGCTCCCATGCCAGAATGTAATTACTTGAAATTGCTCGGGCAAACTGCACGACCTGGGATCCCTCAAGTACCATAAGCAGTGGATTCTTTTACTTAACAAATGGCACCACTAAGAATGAGAGTGCAGTTAAACACAATTACAATCATTACTCTCTACAAGGCTGCTAATTTAATTTTGGAAAATCATTGTGAGAGATTATTTGAAAAAAAAAAACATCCTGTTATGATCAGAAGAATTTATCTACCATGTTGCTTCTCAGCAAAAATAAAAGTATACCTTTATGAAAATATTCCTTTTTTGCCATTCTCTGAGAGACCTCACTGTTTCTCTGGAAATTCAGTAGCTATTAACAGGCTCACGGGGTAGCTGGAACATAATGGTTATGGACATTTGGCTTGCTAGGTGAAGATTTGTAATGTATTGCTGTATAAATGGATAAAACTGTAAAGGCCATTTTAAAAAAGAGCCAGGGAACTAAATAAAGCCTTTTAACAGGATATGCAAGGACACTTTTTATATCATAAATGACTTTCTCTAAGTGAGAATGTTCTATAGATTTAATTAAAATAATGAAACAGAAGAGAAACATATTTCTCACTGTTGCCCTGTTGCTTCACCCACTGATCTCACCAATTTCTCCTGTCTTAGCTTACCACTTGCAATTAGTTGAACAGAAAACAGCATTAAGAAAATTAAAGCCATTTTCATACTGAGAGAGTTATAGCCCTTCAGAAGTATATCCATGTCAGCTGGTAGGAAAACAGTGACACAGCTGCAAGATATAATCTGAGTATGTTGAAAAAATCAGTGTTTCAGTATTTTGCAAATGTGTCCTAACTGAAAACTTCTTAGCCACGGATGATAATGTTAAAATCTCATACACAACGTGTTTCTCAATACCAAGACCGCAAAGAGAATCTTGCTAACTTGCCTCCCAAAACATGAACTTGGGACGCAAAGAATCATGGAGTTGGTCGCGTTGGTCTTTGATATTTGGGGCAGGGCAAGAAAAACATCCAGGAATTTTTAGCATCCTCCATACTCCTGCTCTTGAGTACTGCAACTGTACTTCAGCAATGGAAGATGATATCAAATGGGTTAGCTAGAACACAAGAACAGTCAAGTACACATATCGATAAACACCCCCACTACTGGAGATGCATGTCACAATTCTGATTATATTGAGTTTGTGTATCTGCATGCATTTCATCCAGGCCCTCGGGTGTAATCCTATAATTGAAGGCACGTGGGCTATGTTGCCATTAAATTGTTAGTACTTTGAAATACAGTGTGATTTTGTAAATGGTGTTCCCTGACTAGGTGGCATGGTGGAGCAGACTTAGCTAGCACTGTTGCCTCCCTCCTCTAGGTCCAGGGTCTCCATGTGTGTAGAACCTGCATTTTCTCTCTGTGTCATTGTGGGTTTCCTCTGGGTTCACTGGTTTCCCCCCACAGTGCAAAAACATCCTGAGGTTACCAAATTGCCTGTAGGTGTGAGTGAATGGTGTGAGTGCGCCCTGCAATGGGTTGTCACCCCATCCTGGGTTATTCCCTGCCTTGTGCCCATTAATGAATAAATTAATGTAAATAAATGTTAAAAGACAATGCCAACATTTCAGTCACAACAATCATGATAGTTACATTTTTCAGAAATTTTCAAATCCACTTTAGTTGCCACACCAGGCTAGTATGAGGGAAACACTGCTCTAAAATCATAGCAAAGATTTTAAACTCATTCCTGCAAGTCTGACCATCTAGCTGGAGGAAGGGGCCCTGATCAATTATGCAGATTCCAGCATGGTGATAATGCTGTGGCCAATCAGACCTTGGAATCCAGAATACTGTAGTGGCTGAGAAGAACCTGTAGTACTTATTATGTATCAGTGTGGATTACAGCTGGATCTGTAATCTAAAACAGATATACCACCTATCTGGACCTGTATAACCAAATGTCAGTTTCTATTGATAGCTTGCTCTGAGAAAGAGTGGTCCAGTCTTTTCTGTAATTTCTGATGTGAATTTCTGATTGAATCTGAATCAGCCACTCTTCCCTTAATGATTGCCAAAATTGAAAAGCCTGCCCTTCTGGCTAGAAACTAGCTAAAAGGATTTAATTTTGGAATGTATTCTTCAGTTCTAACACAAGTTGTATACGGATAGTATAGTGTGAAGACGATTTTCAGTCCTGCAAACCCATGCTTTTGAAAAACTAGGTTAAATAGATTCAAGAGATCTTTATTCTCAGTACCATTGATGTACATGTATACGTCTGGGATGAAATATCATTTACACATTATGGTGCAAACATCAGGGCCCCACCATGCCTTGGCAAAAACGGAGCAGTTACTCTCCACACTTCTGCCTACGTATTAATCCGCTGAACATCCCTGGTAGTATGCTTGGCAATCATTGCCAGCACTTTTTAAAATTCTCACTTGCTTCTCTTTTGGATCAAAAAATAGCTCGGTCGCTTGGGAGGAGACCAGCCAGTCAGTAGCCCCCAGTGACCCCTGGGTTACTTAAATCAGCAACACCTGAAGGTCCGTGCTGATGTCAACCTAAGGCCCCCAGATAAGTTAATCTGTCCCTGGAGGCAGGAGAAGATTTCTAATACTGCTGTTTAATATTTGATCACAATGAAAGAGAAACTCGCGCAACAATCAACACCAACATTCCTTTCTCAGGCTTTTCTCAGGTATCTTTTATAACCCAGTGCTTTTCCAGAACATGGCTCAAAGAGTGGTTCCTCCTTATCGTAGTTTGAAATTATTCAGGTTGCCAGAGAAATAATCAGAGGGCCCCACCCATTCCCCCATGCATCCTACCAGAGGAGCTTTATCAGTCTGAGACGTGACCCATTGCTTGGGGTTTCTGGGAAAGGAGGGCTTATCTCACATATCACACATTTCTCACATTCTCGTTTCACATATTCATCTTTTCTTACAGCTACATCAACCCTTACAACAGGGGTGGTCAATCTTATCCAGAAAGGGCCATTGTGTATGCGTTTTTTTTGCTGCGACTGGACTGATTGAATGAAGAATCCTTATACCTGGGCCTGAACGGCTGACATAAAGGTTATCCCAAAGACCTTCATAAACACTGGCCCTCTGCAGATGAGGCTGCCCACCCCTGCCTTACATTCAGGTTAACAGACTCACAAAATTATAACTGAACTGTTACAATATTCAATTTGTTTGCATAAATATATGTCTTGATTACAAAATACCCTGTTTATAGATTATGGACAAATAAGATTAATGAATTAATCACTATGAGTAAAACACTGATTACCAGTATTGATACTAATAAATAATATTGATTAATTTCTTAATTTGTACTTATCAATTTTTAATTCATTTCCAAAAAGGTTTAATTGATTTTTAATTTTTTTTTCACAAAGATCTATATGGATATGGGTTTAGTCTGATAACAGACCACAAGCCATTCTGAGCTACTTAATGTTGGAAAGTTGCAGCGCCTACATTTTCACAGCTAGAATGCAGCGCTGGAAATTTTCAAAGCTTGGGAACACAGATGCATTATTGAGGTAGCCCTTACAAAATACAGACCCAATTCACAATGTGAGTGGATATGTTCTGTACTTCGTCACCATTTAAGACTTGCCAGTGAAAGATACAGACAGAGTGAAGGAAATGAAAAAAGACCCTGGGGTCTTACTTATCGAACTTTGAGTGAACTTCATCGTGGAAAAAATACGCACGCAAAAAATAAATGGATTTATTAAATCTGGGGTAGGCACATTTCCTTTTGAAAATGTTGGAACTATCTTGTAAATGTGCATATGTGCACAAGACTGACATCCTGTTCAGGTGCAGCCCACATATAATCAGATTTTGTCAATGTGAATGATTTGCATGCTCATATGATATGCAAATAAAGCCTTCATGGTTGCAAAGTTGGATAACAGTTACTATAAATGAAAAACCAAGAGGAATTTTGAACAGTGCAAGGTAGAGACACAACAAATGTTATATATTTATCATAAAGATAAAAGATATCCAGGTATATGTACAATTTCTAACAATGTATTTATCATGTGTATATATTATACAGCTGTTGTAGTACTTTTGCACTTTTGGATTAGGTGCGAAACTGCATTTCATTGTCAGAGTATTGTACTTTGTGCAATGACAATTCATTTGATATTTTAAAAGCATGTTGAATCATCTTTGCTGCAGTAAATTCCGTATAAAACGTCCTGGGAAAAAAAATGGTTGAATCTTTAGATAGAGAGAAAGAATCAACTTGATGTGCACAGGACCATTGTGACTGCACCTAAGAGAGGCAAATCCACATCCCTTGCCCTCAAATTCCAACATGCATATGGCATCTATAATAGGGGTTGGGTCAGAGCAGTCAGGAGATACAGATATGGTACTCAAAATGAAAGCTGTGTTCCATTTACCTTGGAGGTTGAAACTCAGAACTGGGAATGATATCACACTCTAGATAATAGCGTTCCAGTACAGCAAGTTGGAAAGCCATTTAACAATACCAGGGACCCGTTTGAAAAAGCAAGATTGGCCTTTATTTTTGTTCACTTCCATTTAGCCCAGACTACCTTAAATCTGACAAGTTGTCCGCTTAAGCATCTTGAAACTGACCCTATTTATTTAATTGTTAGCCACTGTTAGCAAAATCAGTGGATAACAGCACATTACACAGTATTTTGCACATAAAAACACCACAGCAACACGTCCATAGATAGGGGACGGACACTACTGTGTGTACGACCGATTTAATGAGCCACAAATAAGACATTAAGTGCTAATAAACAGTATAAAACTACAATTTTAACTTCTGTTGATAAAGCGCGCAGCCATCTTGAATTCTGAGCTCGGGATTGTGTCGATTCCGAGTTCACGAGTCGGAATTCCAACTTCCAGTGCCAGAAATTTCTGACTAGGAACTCGGAATTATGAGTTATGTGTTGAAATGGAACGGAGCAATAATGTTAATGTGATGTCAGCATCACAGATGACTTGCACGTTAATAAAATGGCTTTTGGTACTTTTTTCACCACTGATGTTTGCCTGTAGGAAAATCAATAAATGGTACCTGTCCAAACAGGCACAACACCGTTCTGCTCTCTGCGGGAATAACTCTGCTGCAGCCATCCACAAAAAGACTGCATGCATCATGAAGGGGATGGGGGAAAGTCCTCAAGAACCTCATCCCAAGAAGAGTTGAAACCACTGGAGCACTAATAGGATCAGGTCTGATGGGGATCGGAGCTGGGATGCTGCTGAGGTGTCAACCACTGCATGGCGGCACTTCAGTCCCAATTTGAGGCGGCCCATCCAGGTAGGTGCATGGAATGGCCTGTCTCTTTGGAAAGATGACCATCTTCCTCTGCTGTTGGGGGAGTTTCCTAAACTCCACATTTCAGTTGCGGCACTCTCTGAGGTACACGGTCTGGGGAGTGGCCAGATCTCTGTAGGCGGGTATACCTACTTTTGGTCTGGTCGGTCTGATGGCTGCCATACTCGGGGAGTAGCTGTTGCTGGAGTGGATCGGCTCCTCTCAATGGTGTCTGATGTCACTCCTTTCAACGAGCATATTATGAGACAATGGGACATTGTCAAGCAATGGAAAGAACAGTATAAATCACTCCTTATCTCAGTGGATATTCCCTTTCATTAAGGTATAGTATTGAAAACCTCAGATGGATCAATGGAGTATTGAAGATCCTATAGTGGTCAAGGGCTTCTGCAGTGTAAAGGCTGCAGAGGTAGATAAAATGCATCCAGAGATGCTAAATGCACTGGGTGCTGTTAGGCTGTCATGGACGTTTTCAATGTTGCACAAACAGGACATAGCTGGCAACTGCTAACTGCTCTAACCAGGGCGTAAGACTAGTTACCTCAAAACAGCTTAAAACCAGTGTTGGGGAAAAGGTCAGGGAGGGAAGAAAAAGGGCAAGCAAGCTGCTTAGAGTTTTTCTGCCCTCGGTACTGGACAGCCTGGAGGACGACTGCCCTGACTGCCCTGAGGGGACTGATGCCTCCCGGTCAGCAGCATAGCAAGAACTGTGCTATGTGCTACTGTGCTAAGAACCTGTTTGGGGGAAAAGAAGCTTTGAAAGAGAGACATGCATCTTAGAAATGAAAATCACAGGAACTGTAGTTTTATTTTTGTAAAGAGATGTTAATGTACATAAGTTACAAAGAAAATGAAGGAATCAAAAGCCAACGTGTTGGCAATGACACAAATTTTAATCATGACTTTTGGAATGAAACCTTTTAGGGGCTTACTCAGAGATAACAGTTGTTAGTAATACTAACATTTGTGTACATGTAAACAAGAAACTGAAGGCTGACCATATACTTTCAGTGACAATATACAGAACAATTTCCTGTAAAAATTTCACAAAGGGTTTTTATCTTATACACTTAAAACAGCTCAATATATACCACACTATGTCTATACAACAGCAGCATAACATCTTGAGTTTAGAGCATGCATAACCATTTAAATATTTGATTATGATTTTTACAAATTATGTGAAGTGTCACAGTGCATTGAAATGCATCATTCCCTCAAGTTAGGTTTTAGACATTATTTTGCCTTTTTTGTAGAGTTATGGAAAACCTTTGTAGAAAACGGATTTATTAGCAGTCATTTGCAACTGCGGCAAAACAAGCTGCATGACTTGCTTAAGAGGAAAACACCTCTTGCACAATATACCCATGAGAAAAAGACAGCTATCTGGCTGGTATATGATCACTGGTCACACACAGTTCAACAAACCAACACAGAGTTACATGGAACATAAAAATACACAAAATTTATCCATTACAACTGAAATTAAAATTACTAAATTAACAGTACTAAAAACATAATTTATGTTCAACCATGAGACACCACTGGTTATTTACACGTATCTAGCACCTTACATGTCAAATTTATTATGCAAAAACACTTTATATTAGGCAGTGTTTACGAATGGAAAAAATATCAGTCTTTAAAAAATTATGAGAATGTTACAAAAAAAAAAAAAGATACGACTGCAAATATGTTGGACAAAATGTCCCAGTAGCCAAAGCTGAAATATTATGGGGTGTTTCCTCATTCATCTGGCTTTCTTTTTGGCTTCTTGGGGTTTCTGGAACGGCTCTTTGCTTTGCAAAGAGGGCATATCGGAGCATTCCTGTGGATTTGCTGATGGCAAGACAGACATGCCTGAAACAAAGACAAGATTTTTTTTTAAATTTATGTTCCTCCTCAGCAATACAATAGCTGCCAAAAGGTTCTATTCGTAACTTTTTACATATCATGGATGATTCACAGGTGAAAGAAGTATTTCACTTTTGGAAATGTGGGATAATAAATGCCATGTTGTCACACAGTACACTGCGTAGTGCAATAAAACTAAATATGACATGGACTTTGAATATATGCAACACTCTGCTCAATATTTACTCTTTGCCGTGAAAACAAAGGTTATCATTGTCAGCCGACATTAATGCAAATCTTAACAGAATGTGTCAGTGCCATTCATGATCGACTGTGCAGCAGACAGCACTCAGCTGGTGAGGAACTTTTTCCACAATCACTGGATAAACAACTTTCAAAATGATTACCTGAATAAGATCAGCAAATTTATTTTACACATTTACTCTAAAAATATCTACTCCTACAGTGTTTAGAAAATAATATTGACTTAAAATCAGAAAAGTTATTCAAAGCATAAGCAATATATAGTTTTGCTCCCATTTTCTGCACAGAAATGTTTTAAGGTGGGTATCTAGTAACTTTGTGCTGAGTGACATTCTGCTTGACGGATCTGGTCTCGGTTAAGTTGGTTAAATGGTACTTGTGGATCACAGTTTTCAAGTAGTGCCACAAATTCACAAAAGATTAGAACTTATGATTCTGTGCTTAGGATCACTGTTCTGCTCAAAAGGTCAGCTTGAACAGATCCAGGCAGGTAAGCTTACAATACTGTACTGGACTGTTGTTCATCACTCAGCCACCCCCAATTCATTCACTGCCAGCACTCCACTATTAAGAGCACAAGCTGTGTGATCAAGCTGCCGTGTACACAGGAGACTGTTCACCTTCATCGGTGGAGGCTGCTGCCTGAAAGTCGCTGTCTGTCTGGCGTCTTGTTTCCTCGCAACCTGAAGCTGCTGAGCAGCTGCTGCGGCAGCTGCAAGAGACTCTAGTATTGGGGGCTCTTGAGGTTCTGTCTGCCACTCTGCTTTCTGCTTTTCAAAATAACTGGACAGAACATTCAACTGTTAATCAGAAAAGCGGTGCAGGTATCCGTCGACTTATGTCCAGGTTTCGTCCGAGAAGTGAGGACATAAGTCCAGAGGTGGAAAGTTCAGGTCCAGAAAGTTTTAATCCAGACCAAGGTTTTGTTTCCACCAGCCAGTTGAGTATAAAGAGTCACAGTCACAGATTACTCAACTGGAGTACCTTTCCACCACTGCGTAAGTCAATCTGAACATAACTTGATTGTGACGGGGAGACAAAAGACACAGTATTACACACATTTAACTAAAGCTCTAACGTGGGAGCGCAGCTGGTTTGTTTTGGTCCTTGCCTCAGGCTGCACACGTGGTAAAATGTCTCTGCTAATGTACATTACGTCTCTTATGGGATGTAAGTACATCTTATGGGACGTTAGTGTGGCACAGGGAAGTTGATGGATGGAAAAGGTAAGAAAGCAATGTCACTTGGTTCATTTCATGAAAAATTAACAAGTGGGTCAGAGGATCTTTCGATGTTATTGGGACTTTCAGTGCTTGCCAGGCTTGTAGTTTTAAAAACATTTGCCAAGTAGCCTATTAAAAAAAATACTGAAATATATCGTGCGTCACTATTCTGCCTAAAAATGCTAAGATATGGTTTTTGGTTCATATCAGCCAGCCCCAACCAGTTTGATATAGACAGGTTTTATACTCACTCCAAAGATAGCTTCTCCTCCTCTTCACACAGGTCTGGCAGCCTCTGGAGGCCCAGGGTCATCCTCAGTGCATCCACATGCTCTTTCAAGGGCTTGTACTCTTCATGGAGGCGTCGTGTTGATTCCAGTAACTTGTTCAGGTCATTCTCTGACTGCTTGATTGTGTTCTCCATCTGAAAAGAGAGAAAAACAACAAAACACTTTAACAAGAAAGGGGAATAATTGGTATTATTAGGGTTGCACGATGTCACATTGTGATATGTGAAATATGCACAAGTAATACAGCAATATTTATAAAATAAAAGGAGATGAACTTACCTGAAATAACCTACAGGCAAATCGAACGTATCTACTTATCTGTGTGTCAAATTAGTTGGTGGGGTTGCCATAAGTTGTGTCAAGACGCAAAGCAGTTCTAACAAATGCGATGTGATTACTGTGCAAGTATAAATAGTGATGATGCTAAAACGTATACTGTGCAGCCCTGATTATTATAATAAAAGGTTCAGTAAGGGCTGCATGTTGCTTAAGTTAGCCGTTTGGTAACTTTAGATTTGCATGAGAAACTAACATCTTCCACATAAATGAAAAATAAATTGGCAACCCAAGATTAAAGCCATGGGAATTAGGGATGAGGGTGAAAGAGCACAATGGAAATAATCATTTCAAATAATTGCCCCTCTCAAAGTATTATTGCTTACCACATTGATGTCTGCATGAATCAGTCTTAGCTCTTCAACATGGGCCATCTTCTCCTGCAGCAGGAGGTCCATCTCCTGTTTGTACTCCTTAAGATGCTTCTCCTCGGACTCCAACGCTTCAAACTCAGACTTGAGTCTAGACTTTATCTTCTCCATTTGAATTGTCTTGTTTCTGGGGAAATACACAGAGTCCAGAACAGAGAAAATCATTAAGTGTTAAAAAGCAATGACGCTTGACAATGATGTGTGTACCGAGAAAGCAGGTTAGCCACATATCTAAGTGGCAGTCTCCATGCAGTGAATAAAGCGCTACAATATGCACATAAAAGATACAACGCTGCTTAAACTGTAATTCTCATGACCGGCTAGCAATTTCTCTGTCTATATACTAGTCACATAATAACCATTTTAATTTCTGTCTTGAAGAAGAGCATTTTGTCCAGGGAATATCAGCTAGCTGAAATGTACTAATTGAAACAACTGTTAAAACAGACAGCAGTTTCCGAACTTACCTTATCTCTTTAATGTTTTCTAATTTACACATAATCTCCTGCTCATCCGTCATGACTGCTACGCTGAATTTCAGGCTTTTAAGGCGGTGCTGGCAGAAAGAAGCAAAACAATGAAAGAATAACTAGGCCACCCAAATTGCGCAGCAGCTGCAGAGGTTCCCGGCTCTGAAGCTATGGATCGTTGACGTCACTTCCGGTGAAACACCATATTTTGTGACCTTCCTAATATGTGATTCTAGGGGCGCTGTTTCATGTATTATTTGGAATGAACGCAAGGTTCTTGTTCACGTGCACGAGCCCTCTGCGCATTTCACGTACTGTAATTATTTTACCTTTCACAAATAAGGTAGCGCAATTAATTTACATTTTTCAAGGCAGCATCGTTTACATTTTCTGTTCCATCCTCTTATTTGTATTTCTTAGTGTTGTCTCAGAAGCTTGGAGATAACTCTTGGGCATGTTCTTTCAAAATCAGTATTCGCGAATTATATAGGTGCCTGAAAGAGTAAGTAATTTTCAGCTATAAATCATATACCCGGTGTTGCAATATTTTTTTTTACGATTGCTCGATTTTATTTATTTATTTTTTTCAAAGGGGATTCCTGCAACCTAAATAGAACTATCCAGAAAGCATAGGCCTATATTAATGTTAATGCAGATTTCAAATAAATAAATGTTTTAAAATACATGCTAGTTATTCTTTTCAGATGTTTTATTTTACTTTCCGATTGTTTATTTGGCGTTTTAATGTTGTGTATTTTGCGCAGAGGGCTAGTGCACGTGAACAGGAACCTTGCATTAATTCCCAATAATATGTGAAACAGAGCCCATGGAGTCACACATTAGGACGGTCACAAAATATGACGTAACACCGCAACATGTTAATATTAATTTTAAAGGGCTACTGTATAACATGCTTTCGAGAATGCGTTAACGGAATACGAACTGTTACAAACAAGCCAATGGTGTAGATTTCGGTATGGACGGAAGGGATCGACATATGTTCCTATTCGTACTGTGGGAATACCGGTCGTGTTACGTGGCCAAGGGCTTCGGGGCTGATTTGGTCCCCATAAATGTGAAAACCAAACCTACGTCCTTAAATCAAGCTATATGACATGGGCTGGATTTTCATACAGGCTTGATTTGTGTTCTTTGTTTTATATATATTTTCAGGTTTTTAAGAATTCAAAATTCTTTGAAGCATGTCAAGTGATAAGCCTGAATTGTCAATCTGCAGCTGTATATTGATTCTCTTTTAAAGGTTTTTGGGGATGTAATATCACCTGTGCCTCCAACAACAACTCGGACATTTCAAACCACTTAATTTCTGTTGTTCGTCTTACATGTAGGCTAGAATGTTCCTGTAGTAAGATGTAGGTTAATATCCGGTGACCAGTCTGGACTGAGTATCTGCTATATTTTTGAAGTCCTTTTAATATTCTTAAATTGATTAATCTGCTTTGATACAGTCGGTGGTGGTCGGATTGTGGTCGTGTGGGTTGCCGTACACCACTAGCATTAATTTAACCCCAAACCTCCACATGCGATTAACGCAGTAAAACACAATATACCGGGGAACACTTCTTTTTAAAAATAAATAGATAAAATAAAATCTCCATTTATTGGGCCATACTTTCCAAACTTACAGGCCACCACAAAATGTTCAGTTTTTGCATTTGTGAATATTTTTTTTCCAGGGGAGTATACAGTAAATAGGCTGCAGTCTTGTTGTCATTGGTGTGCGTTTGCGCCTTTTTTGTAATTGATCTTCAATAAAATAGGGGTGTGCATTACAGGATGCGCTATAGGCTATTGGTGGATTGGCTCGCATCTGTGACCAGCGACAGGGGGCGGCAAACCTGTTGCTAAGAAACAGTTTGTAGGAGGCAGCTGGGATGATGCAGGAGGCCGGAGCGTCTTTTTGCCGTAATGCGTATGCGATGTACTATAGTAACTTCACTCACATTTAAAGTATATGTCTCTATCAGAAAACCAGTTTATAAAAATACATGAGGCGTCGTTGTGAACTTGGTCTGTCGTTATATATATTTTTATAAATGGTTTTGAAGCTGCCTGCGCCAACGTGTCCTTTACTGCCCAACCCCGTTTCGGAAAGTGGAACATTTTTTCCGGGTGAGAGGGAACCTCGGCGCCGAGAACGGAGATCCCGCAAAGGAACACGTAAGAACATAACGTTTTTAATTTTGCTTGTTATTAAAGCAAATAATCTGACAAGCTGCGGCATTCTTAAAGCAATTGGAATCACAAATAACAACTATCCTAAATGATCCTGTCTTATAATGTAATAATCATCATCGTCGTTTGCCGCTTGTTTCTTTTTAGGTTCATAATTCGTTACTTATGTTCATGTGCACTGATAACGACAAAAAGTTTTACAGTATTACAATTTGATGATAAGAACGTCAAGACGAAGGTACATTACTATATATATATAGTAACTGATCTCAGGTCAATTCCGTTTTATAGGCTACCATGAAATAATGTATTGTTAAAAACAACAATAAAAAAAACATCGGAATAAAAAGATTATGTCTTTAGTGGAGAAAGTGGAAACAGAAGCGTGACGGTTTGGCTCTAATTAACTAAACAGATCAAAACTTAGAATTAACTTGTTCGTGATCTTGTTAGGAGATTTTAAAACTCATATTAGTAAACATATCTAGTGATATAAGTATACAGTATATGCGAATGTCAACATAGGTCTTGTAGTATAATTACATAGAGCTGTATTAAGATTAGATATAAAGTGATTAGTTTATCAGGTACATCTGCTATTTAACAGCTACTGCCTGTTCATACAAACAGAATCATGTGGTTGCAACTAAATACATATAGCAGGCAGTCAGGGTCACTCTAGAGGGTCACTTACTGTTTGACTAAGCATTACACGATTTAAGAAATTTTGAATGTTGTGTAATTGTTATTACCAGACATGATGGTTCCAGCAACTCATAACTATAGATACTTCTGAGGGCATAGGTTTGGTTTCAACATTGGTAGGGACCAAAGTAGTACCGAGCATACCCATCCCCCTAGTTACACACCATACTTCTACAATATTGGTAGGGACTAAAGTATTACCGAGCATCCCCACCCCCCTAGTTACACACCATACTTCTATAATATTGGTAGGGACCAAAGTAGTACCGAGCATCCCCATCCCCCTAGTTACACACAGTACTCCTATAATATTGGTAGGGACCAAA
>JAOYFF010000039.1:1613233-1659012 GCA_025773925.1 Cryptomyrus ogoouensis | reverse complement strand
GTGTGTGTGTGTGTGTGTGTGTGTGTGTGTGTGTATATATATATATATATATATATATATATATATATATGTACGTATGTACGTATGTATATGTATATATATATATATACACACACACACAAGCTCGTGTTCTACTCGTTAATTATTCATAAGTAAAAAAAATTGTAAACGTACTTATACATTGTCGCGCAGCTGACTCGTATTATACATTATAATGAGCATTACTAGGGTAACATAAGCAGAATTTTCATGGTCTTCAGCAAGAACATTGTCATCGTCTAAACACTTTTTATTGCGCCATTGATGGTTATTTTTTTTTAATTAATTTAAACACAGCTTTAATGGTCTTCTTTTTAGACAGCAAACGAATCGTTCGCTCAGTGTAAAACTTCTTGGATTTCCCCTAAACCTCCAAAGGCAGATATGCAGTCAGATACTCATTGCTTACATCATTACGAGGCAGTATAATGCCTTCTTCTGGTTACGAATCTAAAAAGGAAGTTGGATTACAAACTCTAAAAATTAGTTCCTGTTTGGAAAATCTGAATGTCTCTAGTGATTTAAATGGCTTACTGTGATACTGAACACATTTTTCTTTGTAATTATACTATTCATTTGAATTAAATCTGGGTTTAATATTACTTTTTACAATCTGTTATTTGAGATAATGTTTTTATTGTGTGAAATTATGTAGTCATTAAGAAGCCAAAGACATTCAGAAAACTTTTACTTCTTTGCATCCAGGGCTTTATACTGTGCCTAATTTCAGCAAAACGCAGAAGGAAGGAGGACAGAACAGTACCCCGGCTCCAAGAGCCGCTGACACTCACTTCGGACATAGAATATGAGTCTCAGACTGTGATTGAGGTGAGGGAGCATGCAGCGGAAACCTCAGGTGATGAGCGAAAAGTAAGACGTGGTCCATGTCGGATAAACCAAAAATGGAGAAATGCTCTTCTGGCGATGACTCCAGCACGCTGAAGGTGACCCAAGATGCCAGCGGAGAGTCAGACGAGGGTAGCAGCTCGGAGAGTGAGATGGAGCAAGGCTACGGGAGCAGTAGGAAACAAGAACCGCTTATCTCTACCAAAGTGCACCGGCAACTCTGCCGCATTCCCTGCCTGGACCGGCCCAGTTTCTCTCAGAGTGGCACTTTTCAGGATCTCCATGCTGAGGAAAACAAGTTCTGTAGCAGTCTTCCTGCCAGTGAAAGGGAGCACCAGGCCAAGATGGATTTTGCATTGAAGTTGGGCTACTCAGGGGAACAGATTGAAACCGTGCTGAACAAACTGGGACCCAGTGCCCTAATTAATGACATCCTGGCTGAACTGGTCAGACTGGGCAACAAGGGTGAATTGGAGGCTCCGGCCAGCAACTGCATCACCACAAGCACCTTGGTAAGTCGAGGTGCTTGTAACAGGGAAATTGCCAGTCCAAAGGTGTCATTAGAGGAAGAAGCTGTTGACAGTTTTGATAACCTGAGACCTATAGTCATAGATGGCTCGAACGTGGCAATGAGGTGAGTCTCACTAACTTACAGATGTCAATATGTTACTTTTCTTTTTTTTTAACTATGCCTTGACCTGTCACACCAGTGTTCTTTATGTAGGCGAATGTTTCAGAACTGGAGGTTTATTAGTTATTTTATCATTTTATTTCTTGTAGCCATGGAAACAAAGAAGTATTTTCTTGCCGTGGTATCCAGTTGGCAGTGGATTGGTTTCTCGAGAAAGGACACAAAGATATCACAGTATTTGTTCCAGCTTGGAGAAAAGAGCAGTCCAGACCTGATGCCCCTATTACAGGTATCAGAGGCCTGATTCTTAAGGCAATTTGGACTGTGGCTTATTATCATTGACTGTAATATTGGGTGGTGACATTTGATTATGTTGCAATACAGACATTATGTACTTTTTTACAATGTTAACATTAATGTTCGATACTGGAAGACTCTTTGCTAAATGTAGTGCTTTCTTTTATGGTAAAATATTAATTAAATATCTGTTTACTTTTCATTGCCGTAGCCGATTATAATTTACATTTTGAAACTGCTGAAAACATGTTTGGCATCCCCAGTGAGATCAGACTGTGTTTCTTAAAGGCACAGCATCTGATTGGTTTGTTTATCCACACTGCAGAATGTACAGAATCTTTGGATACATCTTTGTGTGGAACTGTGATTAATTTCAGCCCTGAAAAATGAAACAGGATTTAAGTCTCTTGCATTTGCAAAGTTTAAATGCTCTCTGATTTTAAATAATTGCTACTTGGTTCCTAGATCAAGAAATCTTGAGGAAGCTAGAGAAAGAGAAGATTCTGGTGTTCACACCATCCCGTCGGGTCCAAGGTAGAAGAGTTGTGTGCTATGATGATCGCTTCATAGTGAAACTGGCTTGTGACTCTGATGGTATCATTGTATCCAACGACAACTACAGAGACCTCCAGAATGAAAAACCAGAATGGAAAAAGTTCATAGAGGAACGTCTTCTAATGTATTCTTTTGTGAATGACAAGTAAGTAACAAAAAGTTAGAAGGATATCTGTTTTTTACAAAGAGTAACATTATTGTGTTACAGTAGCTTTACTTTTTTGCAAGCTACAACAAATAATAGACTACTTTAGGTGCTTTCCTTGAACTTAGAAGTTCAAGGATGCTGTAGAAAGAGAAGCTGCAGAAATTTGCAGGACAGTCCAGCTGTTTTTCTGACTGGTTTTATTATGAATGTACTGTATATGTGCTGAGCTAGCCAACATTATTTTGTAAAACTATAATTTGAAGCAGTGAGTGTGTAGAGTTTGTATATTCATTCCATTTCTCAAAGTACTGTAGTGTACTTCTACAATCCAAGGACATATGCTTAGTTGACACGGTGTCCTGAAATTTCCTTTTGATTGTAACTGTGTGGCTTGTAATAAACTGGCTGACGGTGTGATTACTGAAGTTAAATCATTTGAGGAATATTGCTCATAATGTGACATTTTCATTGCTCGCAATTAATTGATTATTGCTCAGAAACTGAAAATGACAGCATGATACAGATTGCCCAATTAACTAGTGTAATTTTAACGATTTCTTAGGTTCATGCCACCAGATGATCCTTTGGGGCGACATGGGCCAAGTTTAGAAAATTTCCTCAGAAAATGTCCCGTCGTCCCAGAGCACAAAAAGCAGCCATGCCCATATGGTGAGTATATCAACAAATTAACCAGCTTAAGCTTCGCTGTGGCTTTCAGCAGATTTAAAAACATTACTAATTGTTTATATCTTTGATTTAACCAGGAAAGAAATGCACATATGGACACAAATGCAGATACTACCATCCTGAGCGAGCGAATCAGCCTCAGCGATCTGTAGCTGATGAACTTAGAGCATTTGCCAAAATGTCTGCTGTGAAAACAATGAGTGAAGGAACTTTGGTCAAATGCAGCTCTGGGCCTATTGCCTTGAAAGATGAGAGCGGCTTCGAAGCGAAACGTGTCGCCCCCAAGCGGCAGTCAGACCCTAGCATCCGCTCAGTGGCTTGTGAACCGGAAGAGAGATTATTGTCCACTAGGAAAACAGAAACCAGCTGTGTGCCTTCTCTTGTAACTGCCCTCAGTGTACCCACCTTGCAGCCTGCTAAAAGCCATGTAGCTGTTGCCTTGAATACCCGATCTGCCAGCAGTCCAGCGCCTGGCTCCTCCCAGTTTATCCGTAGCTCTCTGGAGCATATGCCTAGCGTACAGTATCCACCCATCCTGGTCACCAACAGCCCTATCTCCTCTGTTAACTACAGTGAACATTTCACTAAGTATGACTCCGTGGGTGACCATGGGTACTATTCCATGCTGAATGACTTCCAAAAAATGAGCCTAAACAGCAGAACAGACAGCTTCTATAATACGGATTCTGAGTATGTGATACACCAGCGAAATCATAGCACCCGTCCAGAGCCTTGTCTCAGCCACTCCAACAGTAACTCATTCTCCTCATTTGGGGAATTGTATTTGAGTTCCGTGGACAGTAACCTGGAGGAGAATGTAAAAAGACAGCAAACGTCCTCTCAAAGCAGGCTTCGGGCCTTTTCTCATGGATTTCATCATGAAGCTTTGACCAGGGTACAGAGCGATGGTCAGGAGGAGCCCAAGCAGACATCGCATAAACAGCCTGGCTCCCACCTACCTCCACATGTCCAGCATCCATCCATTGGGGCCAGGTCTAGCTGCCCAGGAATTTACCCCCTACCATACATGACCCACCCATCACATATCTCTCAGCCTGGCCGTTCCCTGGGCATGACTCGCATGGACAGCATCTCCGACTCCCGCCTTTATGAGAGCAACCCCATGAGGCAGAGGAGACCACCACTATGTCGGGAGCAACATGCCAGCTGGGACCCCCTACCCTTTGGGGCCGAATCCTTCCGGTACCATTCATACCCCTTGAGCAACAGCCCGATGCGGTCAGGCTGTGAACGTTTTATGGTGCGCAGTGTGCCAGAGAAGATGGAGCAGATATGGATGAGGCCTTGGGAAGGCCTTTCCACCGACTACGTAGAGGGTCAGGTCGTGCCAGATCATCAGTATGAGACCTATCGCAATCTGTGCAACATCTTCCCCTCCTACATTGTACGGTCAGTCATGGAGAAAAATCCACATATGACAGATCCACAGCAACTTGCTGCCATCATTGTCGCCAGCAACTCTTGCCGTTAAGTATGTCGTTTGAAGGCAAAATGAGTGTAATATTATATATTTAAGTGACACACCCTGTGATTACCTGTGCATACATTTATATCCCGATAAGCACTACTGGGATATATCGGGACCGACAGTTGAATTATGTGAGTTTTGGGGAATAGTTGACAAGGACCCTATGGGAGTGCATACCTCAAGGACATTTAACGTTTCTGGCCTTCTATTTCAATCACCTCACTGGAGTCATCTGAACCACTATTAAATTGAAGTTTTAATGTTAAATATAATATTGAAATATCTGATTTTTTTCAAGTACTCTTCATATTTGGAGTATATGAAATATTTTTTCATAAAATACTGTTTCTGGTTAGGAATTTGTTAGGATTTTGAAAAAAAGATGCAAATACCGGTAAGATGCTGATATATTGCCAAATCCTATCTAAAACTGTGCCATAAGAAGACATAGTTTTTTAATGATGCTTGTATTGACTGGTGGTTTAATTTTGCCTTAGTACTCATAGATGTATCTCTTAGTGTCTCTTTTAAATCTATTTTATGACTGTATTTAATCTGGACAAATATGTGTTTTGAACCTCACCAACCTGCAGGGTTTGATGGTCCAGATCTAGATCTAGACGTTCTTGTAAACCAGGTCCATGAACCTGCAGGTTACAAGTCATATAGCTGTGGTAACTCCCTGGTTAGAACATAACCAAAGGTTTTGGCTGAATTATTTGCTCAGTCTTTTTCATGCCTTTGATTGTACAGTCATGTGCCGCATAACGATATTTCGGTGAACGACAGACCGCATATATGACAATAGTCCTGCAAGATTATAATACTTGATAAGGATAATAAACAACTATGTTACTGGTTTATGTATTTGCTATACTGTAATTTTTAATCATTATTTTTTCTACTTACAAAAAAGTTTACCAGAAAACAGTAGGCCGCGTTCCGCATAGTGTGTAAGTACACTGTATGATGTTCGCAATGAAACACGACAAAGTTTTTTAGAACGTATCCCCGTCGTTAAGCGACGCATGACTGTACTGTTAGCTTATTTGCTTCAACTGTGTCTTTTCATTTTATAAAGCTAGCTAATAGTCTCACGATATTTTACTGAACCTTGCTTTTGATCTGACTCTGGGTACCTTTGCTTATGCATTGGGTCAGATAAACCACAAATCCATGTCTAAATCGCCTGCAGGAAAGGTACGGTAGCTGTCTTTGACTTAGAGGGTCATGCAACAAGGAAAAGACAGCAGCTACAGCCAGATAAAAAGACACCTGGATATCAGAAGGTGTTCTATGTGGCTGATTTAATGTCATGATGTCATGATGAGAAAAAAAAAAAACATTTTCATGTATGTGCGTGACTGCACATTGACAAAATAGGACTATGAGTTCAAGTCTATAATCGATGGATGGTTTGAAGGTGTGTACTTTCACATCAGCCAAATGCCTTGAAAAGACATTTCTTTGTTTTTAATGCGGAAAGGCTTGTATCACTCATTGCACATTATGAACTTTTTTGCAGTAAAACCTATGACATTGATTTTTTTAGTACGTAAGAGAAGACGGCATTGTACAGCCTTTAGTCTCTATGAGAGAGTGTGACGCTGCCTTACAGTTTCTTACCGTGAAATTCCAGGCGTACAGCTGCCAACAGGGTTGTTTCTGCCATTAAGCTGAACGGTTTTCTTGCTGCTGTGTTATTTGGCTTTAAACCACTGAATCCAGGCCAGAGAGGGTAACTAAAACTATCCAGCATAGAAGCAGGTTCTAGACTGGTAGTTTGCATGTTAAAAAAGGTATTGTAGTTTACAGGATGTGTAACTGAACTATCCTCAGTAAAACCAGCCTGTCATAGATTACCTCAGAAACAGATTTTAATAAACCATTCGCTTAACAGTAGTCTGGTTTATATTATGGCTATTAGTTTATCTATTTAGTAGAACAACCATGTATTTTTATATTGACAGATCATTACCTACTATTTCTCTGTATACATAATTTCACAATATTGATCTTTAAAAAAGGCACAGTGTATTATGGTTATCCTAGCTGGGGATTAGGTGAAGCTAGAGATTGCAGGCATTAATCCCCAAAGCAGAAAACACATCACAAAAACAAGTTTTATAATAACTGTGTTTTGATGTAAATTCCTATTACATACAACATTTTGGTGGAATTCCTTTTCAGAAGAATGAAACAATATATGAAAAACTGTCTTGTCAAGGAAGGGATTTATTTCTGATTGACGTCAGGTGCCAGTGATGTCAGAGTTGCACAAAAACCTCAGTAGTTCTGCTGCAGGGTAAAGGGTCAGGGTGGACAATGAAATTAAAAAGACTACTTGCTGCATGTTTGACTTTGTGCCTCTAATTGGCACTATTTTTATGAGTACTAATAAAGATAAACATCATTCTACTACTTTGGCTTCTTCCCACTTGCGTAAAGAGGAATTGTAATCTGTAGTATAACAGGCAACTGCCGACCATTGAGCACAAATGGGGAAGCATGATAAAAATTTGATACACTAAATCTTCTCAAAACCTATACTTCACTGCAGTGAACAGCTAAGCCTAAATGTGTAGAAACAACCTTTGCTTGTTGATACAAATTGTATCTCTTTCTTGATTGTAAAAATATTTATAAAATGTACAGTATCTCCTTAGAATAGATTTACGTAATAGATGCCGTAATGTTAGTGACACCATGTGTCACTGGGAGTAGCCCTCGGGCATATATTTTCTCACTGAGCAAAGCAGTTTATTGACAGGGAAACGTACATGTGATATGACAGTGCACTTTATTTTTGTGTGCATTTGTGAAAATTATTCTATGTATTTAAAACAAATATAATGCTGTGCAGTAATAGTGTTTTCATTTTTGGTGCTGCTGAACTAATATCTTTTAACGGAAGTTTGGGACCCCGACCGATACTGCAGATTTATTTACACAGTATCTCAATATTTTTACACAAATCAAAATATGTATTGATTGTTTTGGGGTGGGGAGAATTGTCATCGTGTCATTCTGTAGTTTAAAGATAAAATTAATTCAAACAAACTGATTATGACAAAGTCTTGGGTGCAAAAAAAATCACGAGTTATGTCACTCTCTTTTGCCACTTATCTTTGCCTTAAATAATGTGAATTGAATTGAAACTGAATTTTTAAATATTATTGTGCTGTATAAATTGTTCCTGAAGATTACTGTACGATAGTCTATAGTGTAGCTGATTACAGTGTGTCATATTTAATTACTGTAATTTTTATAGATTAGACAATGACTTTGCTTTAGTGCAGGGGTGCCCAACCCCCACGGGAGCGGTTGGTCATTTTCAAAAATAAACTATATATTTTCATCTGAGAAAAAAAAATGGAAATGAATAAACGTATATATGGCTTGCCAATAGATCCACCATCATCAGAAGTTTGGAAATCCCTACTTTAGGGTACATTGTTAAATTTTACGGTTCTAATTTAACCTTAATAAAAAGTAAAAGATATATCTTAAAAACATCCAAATTTTCTCATTTTTTACTTTGACCTATACATACAGTATAGCTATTCTCAGGTAGTCAAAACAATTTTAAAAAAATGTATGCATTCAAACTAAAATATAAAAATGTATTAAACATTCATGTATTGTGGTAAGTCAATTAAATTCTGTGCTTTTTTTGCTCTAGATATGTGTATATAAATATTTGGGTCTCATGACTCAAACAAAACGTAAGTCTTAATGACAAAGTGTGTATGTTTATTCAAATAAAATGTGATTTGTGTGCAGTAAATTCGATGAGTGATATAATTTTTTCCCCCTCATTTAAACCCTGTTTACTTGCAGGTTTCATTCAGATATCAATAACTTTTATAGTACATTTCATCTGCACATTTTTTTTAGCTTAACATGTAACGGCCTTAATCACCTAAACCTGCAGGAGTGCTTTTAATCTAATGACGTATTTGTATCAATCAGTATATGTATTCTTTAATTTAGTAGGATATCATGTTATATTTCTCTTCTTATTGTAATTTGATTAAATGCCCTTCCATTTTTTTTATACGTGTTTGTATTGTCTATTTTAATAATAATAAAAAACATTAGTACATTAATACAGGTAATTTAGACCAAAGTTGCTAGCCTAAATGACTCTCACTTTCACTGATTATCATGGAATTTAGCAGACAACATACTTTTTTTTCTTTTCATTTGTTTCACAAACAAACCTCACTACCATTCATTATTCACATGAGCTGAATGAAGCTGTGTCCTGTTTTGATATACAGTATGCCCTTTTTTTAAGGTAGGGGAAAATGTCATCTGTTGCTGGTTTAGCCTCGGCACCCACATTATTCCTTGGGGAGGATAACTTGTTTTTTTTTGTAATCACACACTCTGCGACCCACGAGTTCAGAAATGCTGATCTATTGTTTAGTGTGTATCTACAGGATTGGGTTAATATTGCTATATGATGGGAAAAAAAAGCAAAACAGCAAAATGTATTAGTCTGATGTTGAGATGGTACTGGCGCAATGGTTGGGAAATGGATAGCCAGTTTGGTGATGGGATGTCGTCTAGGTACAGATGACACCTGCAAAAATTTGTTCTAGAAACCTGAATGTTTTAAAGCTAGACTGGTTTAATCAGAATTGTGCACAGCTGGTAGAATCACATTATAGGGATTAGAAGAAACAGCAGCAACTGATTTATAGTGCCAAACTTAGCAAAGCTGAGATCTGCACTAGTTCGAAGTTAGTTGACGTCTTCAGAAAGGTGAGATTTTTCACAAAAATGAGGTGAAAAAACATATGCTAGATTTATGATGTGTGAAGACGGACTGAGAAGGTACAATAATACTTTTTTTGGGTCATTAATTGTATTAACCACAACAAAGGAACCAAAACAGATGAATGAAGCCTGGGGGCTGATCATGTATTACTTCTTGGTAATGAACAAAAACCAACAGTCTCACCAGATTTCACAAGCAACAAATTGCCCATTTTCTTCAGTTACTCCCAAGACTGTGTACGTGTTCAGCAATAGACTGGCATCCTGTCACTGGATAGTTTACACACCAATAATCTATTTTGTGCTTTCAATCAATTATGATAAACTGCTCGGTAAAGCATTCCTTGACCATACGAGTAATTACATGGAATAACTGTGTTGTCGCACGAACTTGAAGTTACCAAGGGGAATCAGGAGGAGTTTGGCTGGTATTCCTGTTCGCCGGCTTCCCTTTAGGAGACGACAAAGACGAGCAGCAGACCTTGTTGAAGTTTCTTATCATGGATCATGCTTATTCCCTTTAAGGGCAGTTTAGTGGCTGGTGAGACAGACGTTACCCAAATGTGTGCTGGAAATTCAGGTGTCAACTTATGGAGCTCTTTACTAAAAGACCTTTATTTGATTACAAAAAAGTGTCTTGGGGCTTTGGCCTTAAACTGAACAAACCATTTTAAAAGAAAAAATGCTGTATTTTGCCTTGATTGCTGAAGTAGGTGCACAGTTTAATTGTCCAAATAATAAAAAAAAAGCCATCCATATACTATCTACAAAAGAAGTTTGACACTGAAAACAGAAAAAAACAAAACCTTAAAAGAGGAAAGATTGATACTGTAAAAGTGTTAAACTGTCTTTTAGTTGCTACTTTGAACATTGTGGATTGGGAAATGCAACAGAAAGGAAAAGTTAACTGTTTCATTCGATCACTAAATGGCTTGATCACTATTCAAAACAACTGTAGGCCGGATTTCAATTTGTTGAGGTCATTGTGTGTCCAAAGAGGGCCATCAGAACTGGAACGGATTGGTCCAGAGGTGCTGTGGAGAAAAATAAAAGAAGGTATTCATAAGAACGAAGAAGCATAATCCTGTAAACGTTAGTTACATTAGTGATTTTTACATAGATTTTGGTGTGAGCTACAAAATGAATTAAAATGACAAAAAACATTTACATTACATAAATTTACGATAAAAAATATCTAAAAAGCTCATTATTACACTTACATGTAGAGTCTATATTGAATGTAATCAAAACATGTTACTAGAGCAAATATTTGAGAATAAACATTCCTTTCATAACCTGTTAAAATAAAATGTATTTACATCTATGCTGATAATTCATGGAAAAAGTGCTGTAAATAAATTTGGGAAAAAACGTCTGAAAACAGTAATCCAGTACTCCAAACATCTCTTTAGACTGGCTAACACAATCCTTGCCCTAACTACACATTATTGCCCCATCTACACAATCTCATCCTTTAAAGATGACTGCTCTACGAAAAAGCAGTCATCTTGATTTAAACTTATTTGGAGCAAAGTGTTAAGCAGAGTTACAGTTGGTTAGTTTGTTAATAATTTAAATCTTTTCATTCTTTTAATTACTACTACAATTATTTAAGCTGAGGCATTTAACAAATTTAAACTGAGCAATTCAGGTATCTTCCTCATGCGTATATCAGAAACCCTCCTCCAACATTTTAATATGTGAACATTTCACTGATGCTAAACTGCAGTACAGTTCATCTTTTAATTGTGTTACAAATTTTGTTGCCTATTTTTGATTAATGATGTACTGTATGCATGAGCTTAGAAAAACCCACAAATGTCTATTTTAGGCTATTACATGTACTCCGGTTAGTGTGATGCATATTTACTCCAACCATACCTCATAATGATACAATTTATCCATCTAATAATGTCATAACATAGTAGAGTATAGTACAGTACAGTACAGAATAGACACTTCCTAACCACCCAGATGTACGACCAGCTCTCTGACCAGTTAGTATTGTACACTATACGAGTACTTTGGTTGTGGAAAGGGCAGCGCGGCGTTTCAGCATCAAGCGTATCATCTCGCATCATCCTTTTTCAGTTTCAGTCGTGTTCCCACAGTCCCTCAGCATTCACCACACTAGCGTTCGCAATCACCAAGATTACATATTTAGTCTACAAATTTGCACTTTATTGTTCACCCCATAGTACAAGATGTTGGCGAAAATAAATAAAAATGATTACCTGCTACATGTCAACATTTATAAATATAATAAATGTTATAAATGGTGCAAAGGTGACATTAAAACAATATCTAAAGATGGTTGACACAAACCCACTGCCTGAAATATCGGTAAGGAGCGGCTCCTTGCTTATCGACCTAGTCATAGTAACAGAAGAACAAGGTTGTTAAGTGATGAGTATCTGTAATAGTATAGCATGGTATAGTACAGTATAGTATCTCAAAGGGTATACACTGAAGGGCAAAAAAAGAGGGGGGGGGGGGCAAACACACTGCACAACATTAAGCTTTGGCCCTTTTTTTTGCCCAGGTGTACTGCATAGACTTTTCATGTTTCAGGCAGCTGAACAGGTAACTTACAGGGAACTTACTTTCAATGGTGGATTGAATTACTTGAGGGTTATTGTTGTCTCCGAAATACTGAAAATCTATTATCTATCATCTTTTTGGAATCATTGTGACAATGGTAATTTTATCAACATAAAACTGTTTCAGTAAACTTGATTTCAGAATGCAGGAATATCTTGGGTCATGAAAGAGGAACACAATGTTTCGAAATGTCTGACCTCTTATATATGCCTTGTGTAGCAACTGGTTACACAACGCAAAGAGGTTTACTTAACCAAACACTTTTTAAGGAACTACACTTGTCTAGATACATAGTAACAAGACATTGCAACAAGTATTATACCCATATTTGCAAGGATCAGTTTGAATCACTTACATGGAAGAACTAACTTTATGGAAGTTAAGTTAGTCATCGTGACCATGATTGGTACATTAATGACAACACCACCAGGAATGGTTGGGGCAAACTAAACAAAGCACTCATTTTTGGTAACAGGGGATAGGGTTCAGACCCCCCCCCCCCACACACACACAAGCTTAACCATAATAAGTTGTTACCTATCTTGTTATCTACCTTGTTCCTTGGATGTTTTACATTCAGGTATTGTTAGCAAATGGAGATACAAATATCTAAATGTCCCACACTATTTTCTATGTATTGAACTAGTCCATTTATGGCCCCGTTTTTGAATCAGTACTAACGGTCAAAAAAACATCAGGGTTGATAATACTTCTTCATCATACAATTGTTTTGTGATGCAACGTGTTGTGTGCCTTTATATGACTGATGCATTTTAACTTTAGTGATTGCAAACAATTAGTGATCATCAAAAGACTACTAATGGGATGGTTATGTCAATACATTTCAGGTTACTTGCTGATCTATACTTGTATACATGCAATCGAGGGGAATTTCATTCATTATGAAATATAGGAAAGCAGAAAAAAACAAACCAGCAAAATCAAAACTTTTTTACCACTGAAATAAAAAAAATGCATAATGTGTAAAAATACTTGCAGACTAAAGGACAATGATTTCCATTTAAAAAAAAACTTAAATCTGTGTAGTGCAAAAAAGTTTGTGAACCACTGCTTTAGATGGTTTTAGACTGTCCTCATCACGTTTATAAATTATAATTAAATCTGACCTACCAATCCATTGCTTTCCACAGAGAAAATTAGTACCCCCAATGGGAGCCCCCCCCATATGAACAAGTTTTAATAATTTTTTTTCATGCTTTCACTTTTTTTTCAGCCAGCTTGATGCTGCATGTATGTGTTTGTGTCTGAGTGTGTGTGGGAGGAGGGGTAATTTCAATATTATTCACATATTTCTAAATTAAAATATCACATTTTTTAAGACCCCAACTGGTATTTGTGAATACCAGAAACAGAGCATCAGTATTAATACTCAGCCTGGAAAAAAACAGTATTGTTTATTGTTCCATTCCTAAGTAGGAGAACTACTGCGTAATTCAATTCAACAAATGGCATGGTATCACTATTTTTGATTTTGGATTTAACTTTTTTTTTCTTTCTAATTTTGTTTATCTTGTTGCCTGTGGTGTAGAAAAGGCTCTAAAGTAAAATTCCGTTATAGTGGACTTGCTTATAACGGAATATTGTCTAGAACGGACGAGGTCCGCTGGTCCCGGCTGTGCGCCTTTAAGAACATGCAGAAAAAGCATCGGATATAGCGGACTAGAATATAACAGAATTTCACTTATAACGGACAAACAATTTGGTCCCCATGGCCGCTTTTAGGTGTAGTTTTGTTTGGTTATAACGGACATGCAGCTCCACCTACAAGACGTGTGGCGTGCCGGTGATGTCCAGCGCAGATATGTAGTCGGATTGATTAATAGTCACGCATCTGGTCAGGTGAAGTTGGATTACTACATATACAATATGATAATCCATACCACAAGTGTGTCTGCTGGGGTGTGGCATGAGTAAATGGTGTCCTGTAGTTATGTTCTGGGCATACAATAACTCTGGATATAACGGACTGTTTTGCCAAGTCCCTTGAAGTCCATTATAACTGTATTTTACTGTATATCTCAAAGTGATTTTCAAAAAATAATTTACAAAACAATATTTAAAACCTGTAGAAGGTACGTGTAATGCACTTAAATTTAATCAAAATCAAAAATGATGATGCAGTGGTCTTTTGTTGAATCAGATGGAATTAACCTATTAAAGATTTTGCCTAGATACTAAGCAAGACACCATCGCTGATTCAAAATTTTTCTTTTGCTAAGACCATAAGCCAGTTGTTAGGCACAAACATAAGCTGAATGCATAGTAGCTGTGGTGTTAGCGGAAGACACAAAGAACTGTAAATATACAGTGGTACCTCAGTTCTCAAACTCATTAGAACTCGAATTTCTTAAAAGTCGAACCAACCAATTCGGAAAAAAATGACCTAGAACTTGATCTGAATCTCCGAAGTCGAACCGTGAACGCTGACCTAAGATAACTTGTAGCACAGGGAAATGACGGACAATACAATGACTGGACTGGGGAAACAAACTGAAACGCAGACGAAATACAGAGGACTAATGACGACAACCAGAAACAGTTGATCACACAGGAATTCCACACGAAGTTAACGAGGGGGCGTGGCTCACGGAAGGAGCGGACGATCGGGGCAGGACACATTTTTTTTTTTTAACTTTACACATTGTTTGGATACATTTATTTTCTTACTTTGCAAATGACTGTTTTGATATTAATCATATTTATCCTGTTCGTTTTGTGTTTAAACGCTAAAAAAAAAAAAAAAAAAAAAAAAACATATTTAGGTGTAATTTTTTGGGGCCGGGAACCAATTAATTGGTTTTCCATTATTTCTTATGGAGAAAATTCGATCAGAACTCAAACTTTTTAGGATTAAGTTCGAGTTCTGAGGTACCACTGTATATACATGCATACATGCCCCTACCTACCATTGAGGACACTGGGTATTCAAAAAATTCTGGCTAAGGCCCTGTATACATATAGGGTTTAAATACAGACAGAGACTCCACCTCCTTATGTTCAAATTGTACCTTGGTGGAGCGCAGCTCCGCCTCCTTTGACTTTAAACTATTTTTCCTTAATGTCCAAAAATTCAACGCCCGCCAGATGAAAAGGGTGCTTTTCCACCGCACCAGGTACCATACATTTGGTACTTTCCCCTTTTCCACTGATTTCCAGTCAAGTACCAGTACCAAAAGTTCATCCATTATTTCATTAATTTAGCTTTATGCGCCTCTTCAATTTCTTTCCAGCTTTGCTCCATAAAAAAATAGATCCTTTACTTTAGAAGATATTAAAAAGTAAGAAAATGAAATGGAGATCTGAGGCCAAATTCCTTAAGAAGAGGAATATCGGAGAAAAAAAAAGCCAAACTATTTTGGCGAGGATTAAATTTTTTACTTGTACATACTGTATTAATTTTCATACATCAACATAATATTATATTATTAAATTCCTAAACTCGCAAGTCATTTCATGCTATTCAAATAAATAACAGACAGGCCTGAAGTACTTACCTAGTGAAATTGCTGTGCGGGGCAGCTTTGTCAACTTCTATATGCTGGTCAAACACAGACATGGTGGAGTAGTTTTCTGCCATCAGGTATGAAGGATCTTCTGATTGACCTGGGACTTTTCCCAGTGGAAAATGTTTCCACTTCACATTATCTAGCAAACACATACAAAAAGCCTGTTTTTGCATATAAGTTTACTCCAAAAGGAAACTTATGATTGCACATGCACAATGAAACTTTAGTCAATGCCTAACATTGAAACCTCCAACTTTGTTTTACATGCAGTGTTTGGAAAACACTTTTGAATGATGTTTTATGCTCACCTACGCAGACTTGCCAAGGAGAACCTCTGAGTGCAGCTGCTCTCTCGGCCAAGATTTCTGCGCTAAGTTGCTCCTGTAGGTCTTCGGTGACCTCTGGCATGGGGATCGACGTGTTCTGCAGTGAACTTAATGTGCTGTCTGGGCACAGGCTGTCACCAGTGGTGCTGTCCTTAGATTTCAGCCACAGCATCGTCTGCAGGCTCTCTAAGGTATATACAGGCTGATTTCCCCTCTCCATAGCTGGAGAACAAGTGAAGTCAGCGGCTTGTGTGTAGATGCAGCAGAGGCGCAGCAGTTTCTTCTGAGTGTCCACAGGCAAAGGCGGATCCATGTTCTCCATGATTCTACATAAAAATTTGTTCATTCATTCACTCACATCCAAACCAGCAGTCTAAGAGGACTGCCACTAATGCACGAAGAACACCAATTTAAAACATCCTGAAACTGAATTTATGTAAATGTGAATTGAGCAGATATTAAGATACTGAAATGGTAAATAAAGAGAAGGTGAGAGCAAATAGTTCTGACAAGAATAAAAATTCATCCTTAAGCAAACAAACGTATGCATGTTATTGATTATGGACAGGGGGAACGTATCAGCCTATTTACTAATCTTATTTACTCAGGTAGAATGTACTTGCATCTAGCAGAGGAAACCAGTCTAGCTAAACTTTAAAAACAAACACTCCTTATACAAAAAGGTCTGAGGACTTACTGCTGGAGAAGATGCGGAGTAGCCAAGCATGGTGCATCCAAGCAGATCATCAACAGCTTTTTCCAAGGCAATGTAATTTGCTTTGGAAATATCTGGTCTCTGAGTCTTGCCTTTTTCTGGCCCTTTGGCGCATTTGTGTTTGGGATTTCTACGGAGATATACAATACTTTTAAAAGATAGGTAAGGAATTATATTTCACTGTGTCCAATATTTATCTCTGGTGGATTGAATTTCAGTTTTCAGTAGTTCTTTATGTAACACACAGTTTTGTTAATAGTAACTGACTAATATCTGATTTTCAGGTACAAAAAAATTTAAATTTTTGCCACTGAGTTAACCCAATAAAGGGATTGTTTTTATACATTGTTTGGACCCTGCATAATTTAGATAAATTCAATTAACAAATTAACAGGCCCTTATCATCATAGTTAAATAATTTGAACACAGGGGTACATCAAGTTATAAATAAAGAAATTCTGGAGAGACATCTGGCATGCTTATAACTGTAAATATACATAAATATCTCTAAATATTTACAAAACTATTTCTAATGCTCTGAGCCTCATCCATAAAAAAAAAAAAAATGACAGTAGTGGATTATCTGTATATAGTTTTTTCATACTCTTACGTGGTGTAATTTTGATGTTAACGTTTATCCCAATATTATTAAATTAAAATATTATTATTTTTAAAGACATCTCCCAGGCCTGATTGGTACTGGCAGGGCTTGTACTCGGTCTGGGAGAATGAAAAAAAGGCACCGACGCATCCTTAGCCAAAACCAACAGATGAATGGAGATCTTACGGAAGCTGCTGAAAGAGAAGATCTCTGAAATCCACCCTGCGATGTAGTACGTCCTGTGCTGGGGAAACTCCCCGGAAAGGTGAAGCTCTGCAAACAGCTTCTCCAGGAACAACCAAACAAAGGAGTGGGTGGACAGTGCCTTAAGCAGCGGCTGCCAGAAGCGAAGGAAGAGGCGAGGGATAGATGGGGCGGTCGGGTCAACCGTGTCTGAAAGGGAATCAGATACCAGGTAGTGGTCATTTCAAAGAGTAAGAGACGCATCTTCTTTGGAACAGAGGCACTGGTTTGGTGCGTCTCACCGGCTGGATCGATGTCCAAAGATTCCAGCTGTTCCGTGGTAGGGACTAAGTATCCATCCATCAGCAGTGTGTCTATTAAAGCATCACTAAACAGAAAATTGCAGAAACAGTCTGATGGCGCTCGGTAAAGTACATGTATTTTAACACAATTCTAACAGTTATTACAAGCAACAGACCAATACAAAAATCAAGCTATACAAAAATAATAATGTAGACAAAAAGTTGCACAAAAAAACTAGGGGAGCATAAATTAAAAATACAATATCAGTGGAAACATTTAGCAATGGAGGATTGCAACTACATTATATTCTGTTGTGTTTTTTTTTTAATCACAGGCAGTAATTATATTTTATACTAGAAAAAAATATAAGAGTTATATATCTCTCAATGCTCAGACTGAGCTGCAAATAAATCACTAAGAATTTACACCGTTGCTAACTTTTTTGATATACAATCATTTACTATAAACTAAAAAATACAATAAACAAAACAATTCAGCATATAATTTGAGCATTTCTCTTAACAAGCCTGCTTGACCGACCCTCCTCATTCAGGCAAGTTGAAATAAGTGTCACTGCAGTTGCAATTTCATGAAGAGCTTGTATTTGGCTCCAGTGCTCACACAAAGGCATGACTGATAAGCTTAGGCAGGAGCCAAACAGGGCTTCCCCCATGTTAATGGAATAATGGTGCTGGGGTTGCAGTGTGAGGACCTGAGAGTGACCAGCTGCTTCATATGAAAGCACACAATGTAACAACAGAAGGTCAACAGAGGATAGAAGCAATCAAAAACAATTTTCAAAAAAAAAAACGACATTCACAATCAAAACCCACATTGACATTTTATTCAATAGGGGGAGATATTGTGGATAAACAAGGTTAAAATACGTGGGTTAGTGGTGGTACTTTTTGCAGTTTAAAGTCCATTTTTTAGTAAATATAGTTTTCATTATTATTTCGGTTCGCAATTTTTTTTTTATTGTGTCCATTTTTGTTTCAGTTGGAATTTTATGGTTCCAAAAAGCTCAATGCGCAAACACACTGGCATCATCAATCACCGTCGAATAAGCCCAGATTGTAGCCTAAATGTTTTCTCAAACACATATTCAATGGAAATTCTAAGGTAGCAGTCAGACAACTTTCTGGCTTTAATAAAGGAGTTTTGTAATGATTACAAGTACTCCCATAATTACATAGTGATATTAAAGAAAAACTTTTGTTATAACAAATTGAAGAATTTTAGAAATCAAAAAGGTAATTTTATTTCTAAAAATGATGCGTCGATTAAAAAATTGATGTCGACCCATCTTCAGCATTGATGTCATCGATTAGGTCAACTAATCGCGGCAGTCCTACATCAATCTAAAGCTCTTTAATGGTTTTGGGAAACAAACGATTGCACAGCTATTCAGGAACTCTTCTTTAATATAACTTTACCCTACTCCCATGCATGACTGCAATTCACTCCTTTAGCCAAATTATTTATGCATCTACAAACACATCTTGTACAGTTAGGCGAAAACAATAAAAAAATAGCATAATGTAATTTTTGTTATCCAATTTTTTTCTTCTTAATTTTCCATCCATTGTAGGGAACCAGCAATTCTGGCATTCTGGAGCACACTTGAATCATTTGTAACCTTCTACAAATCATATCTCTGGCATAGAATCCATAAAAATGCTCCCTGTTGAGACAGGTATGCCCTATTTTCTGGCATTACTCCCTGAAGAACACAACATGTTTGTCTGAGCATTACTAAACAGGGCACATATTACAGTAAAGCATTTGAAACTGGCAAATTGCATGTATTCATAAAAAAAAACAGACATCTGACGTGATCATCTGGGTGACAAGCAAGAGTGCGAGAAAGGAGATCGATGTACTAACCTGGAATCCATGGCAAAGTCTTTGATTTGAATGAGGATCCAGTGCAAATCTGAGGAAGAACTACACCACTGCTTCTGATCTTTACCCTTTTTATGCAACTTATCAAAAGTCTGTAAAACAACGTAACCAGCACATTATTAGCAAGCTCATTTTAAGCATCTTGCAATATCATTTATGCCACAAAAGGCTGCTACCCAAACGTAGTTACATACTCTTACTACAGTCAATTATGTGTGAAAGCACAGGTGAAATGCATGTAGGTGAAATGTACTCCCATATGAAGAAACAAATGGATGGAGATAAACAAAACAAATATTAAATATAATTATGGCTCTCCCTGTCCTGCACTACACCGTCACAGTGTAGAATACTGGAATAAGCTTGGTTTCATTTTAAAACGACTGGTGGTAGCTCAAAAAGAAAACAATTTAAATTAATTCTCTAAGGCTTAAGTTCTTATATTCCTAAGAAGCAGCACTGAGATCACCATGTTGTTGTAGTGTTCATTATTATTATTATTTAAAATTAACTTAACTTAAATTTCAATGACAGCCTGGCAAGTGCCAGAAACCAATTGTAGGGGAAGGAAAATAAATGAGAGAAAAAGAAAAAGTATTAGATTAAACTGAAGTAAAATATCTGCAAGTATCATTAAAACATCCATAAGTAAGCCTTAAATTTATCCAGTTTTAGTGCTTTTTGTAGCAGGTTCCGATCATTAACCGCCGCAGACTGGAATGACAGCAGGTCTAAAGATGTATCAGATTTAGGGGCTTTTACTCTAATGTAAAGGGGAGGCCATGTATTGTACTTGGCCACAGATATTGGCTGCAATAACCGACTTGGATACGGGGTTGAATATCCAAGAAGAGTTTTAAAGTTAAATCTCTGCAGTGAAGGTACACACAAACTCACTGTGAACAACCAAAGCCATCTGCAAGCTCTAAAGCCCGAAACAAGAAGTTATAAGGCTAGAAAAAGGAAGGAGGGTTAGGGGAAAAACATAACCCTAATGATTGCACAATGTTAGCAAGGCAGAAACTGGCTGTTCTTTCCACTTTTTGCTTGTGCCACTGCATTAAACAAGCAAAAAACAAAACGAAAAAAAAAAAAAAAACCCATCCACATCACACACATGGCTCCACCCTCACAAGCCAAAACAACTAGGTGACATCACTGGTAAGGCCAACCTGGAGTTATAAAAATTGCATCCAGCGAAGATGGGACTTCAGTTATGTATGTACACAAAGAGAGATGACTGTGTTTAAAGGCACAGTTTGATGCTCAGTGGAATGGTGCACATACTGTATGTACTCAAGAGCAACCCATTTCTGACACTCCCTCTTTTCTCTATCCCATGACACTAAACATTTAGAGGAGTGTTTCCCAACCCAGTTCGCGAGGACCGCCCCCCCCGGCCAAACAGCCCACATTTTTGCCCTGTAGGAAGCAGGAAGGAAGCAAAAATGCGGAGTGTCTGGGGGTCCTGAAGGCCTGGGTTGGGAAACATTTGTACAGCATAGACTGCTGAAAATAATATACAAAATGTGTTTATGCAGTTTTACGTAAAAACAAAGGCCTGTACATGATAAAGTGAACTGGGCATTCATTCATCCATCCATCCATCCATCCAATCTTCTATACTGCTTGTTCCACGCAGGGTTGCTGGGGTTCAGAGCCCATCGCAGGGAATGCAGGGGAAAACCAGAAAACCAGGAGGAAACCACATGGCGTCACAGGGAGAGCACACTAACTCCTCAGAGCCAGGGAGAACCACCACGCCACCTCTACACTGAACACAATCTGGAAATTCACTTTTTTAGTAGATGGGTTTATCTAGGTATTGAATTTAATGGTTCTTAAGGCTTTTTCGTGTCACTTATAGGATTGTTAATACCAGAATGGCTACATTCATATCAGGTACATATGGCTAGGCAATATAATTTATTTCCATTCATCATCATATAAAGTTTAAAGGATTAGAAAATCAAAAGATTCAATAAACTGTAGAAAACAAACACTGACAGCAAACATCAGCCTATCACATCACAGAAAGAAACACAATTCCACCCAATCATATGGGAGTTTCTCATAAGAGACAGCTCAGCAGCTTCAACATGTTTAAAAAGGAGATGTTGTGGATAAACAATGTAAACAGGCGAAATTTAAAATCCAGCGCGCTTCAGAGTGGTGCCATGTGCTGAAAACTTGTGCCAACTAAAATTGAAAATATAACGTGATTTCACCAGTTAAAGCAGGGGTGTCAAACTCCAGTCCGGGAGGGCCGGAGCCCTGTGTAGCTTAGTTCTTTCCCTGTTCCACCACAAATGATTCAGCTCAACAACTATGTGGTAATTAGCACAAGAAGTTGAATCAGGTGTGTTAAACGAGGGGAAACCCAAAAATGTGCAGGGCTCCGGCCCCCCAGGACTGGAGTCTGACACCTGTGAGTTAAAGCATTGCCATCCAGTAGAACATACAGAATGCAAGCGCTTACAGTCACAGAGACCAGCAATTAGGGTTCCCACCTTCAGTCTGAAGATGTAAGGTAGGAGAGGGAAGAGGGACGGGAGGCAGTCAGAGAGAAAAACCCAGCAACAGACTATACTGTCAACGTTTTCTGGTGTTTCGCCCTTCTGGGGTTATTACTGCTAACGGAAACGGAAACTAAACCTAGAAAACATTCTGTGAACTGAAATAAAACGAGACACAAAAATAAAATCAACAACTATAAATATTTTAGGGCTGTCACTATTGATTATATCAATAAGTGATTAATCTATTGATTAATCTTACAATTCATTGAGTAATACAATATAAGATCATACAATATAATATATACTGTATATATCGCAATTTGTGTACACTCAGTCATGTATTTGGAAAATTTAGGCACTCCAGTTCACTTAAGCTGCAAGCTTTTTGGCAATGGAAGGAAACCAGAGGATCCGCCCGAAAAAGCACACATAGGGTGAACACGTAAACTCCAAAAACACAAAGCGGAGCTGGGCGGCGACAGGACGACCCACTGAGCCACTGCACCACCCTGACAAGCTCACACGATGTACAATGTTAATATTGACATGGGATTTCATTCACCTGCAATTGTCACATCACAAGTATCATGATATAGTGTATTGCATTCAAACCATTAATAAGTGATACTACAATATTACACCAGTCATAGGAAACTGAACTTGGCAAGCTTTGCAATTTTAATAACGGTTCCTTTTCACCATTATGTAGTATGTTTAAAAAAAAAAAATGGAAAAAAAAACTCTAAAGCACAGGTCTAAGCCCAGAAAGTACAAATCCAGACCAAGGTTTCAACCAACAGCTGAGTACTCTGTGACTCTTTATACTCTCCTGGTTGGTTGTAACAAAACCTTGGTTGGGATTTGTACTTTCTAGACATGAACTTTACTGCTGCTGCTTTTGCATGAGCTCTGCATGTATTCTCTGAGACAATCATAGTCATTCTCGTCCTTGCTGTTGGACTCATAGATCTTGTGGTGTTTGTGGGAAATTAGAGACAAACAAGTGAAGTAGGGAAAAGCAAACAGGAACTGGTCAGAAAAAGACATTTGTCTTCCACTGTATGGGAATGTTTTGTATTCCATAGAGATAGGATATTAAGCAGAAGTAAATGTTGGCTCTGCTTCGTGTCTGGTGGTACAACGAAAGACACCACGAACTTATCTGCCAACTTTTCCCGGCATTGCCCAGCCCTAACACACAATACATTCACAAAAATAAATTAATAATAATTGGTTATATGTACCTTATTATGTAAAATGATGCAGCTAAGTGACAAAGCTAACCTTTGTTTTAGCAGCAGTTATTTTAACATACAGGAATTGTAGAAAGTAAATTAAGCAAAATAATTCAAAGTGACTTAAAGACAAGCTAAGCTAGTCTGAGAGGTTAAACGGCAAATATCTATAGCTAACCTTGCCTTACTGGGTGAGTCCATCAAACCTGAATGTCTTCTTTTAACAAGTATTTGCACTGCAGTCGTGCTGTGGTGATATGAAAGTTCTGCTTTTCAATATGACAGATGACTGCAGTTTTATTTACTTTTGATGGGAAGTGCTTCCAGGCACATGATGCTTACACTCTTAATTTGATCCTTATCCTGTACGTGTGCCATACTGTCGAGTAATCGTTTCAGGAAAATTTTAATTTATGCTTTTTAATAATTGAGTAAAGTTTAATCAAGTAATTGTGACAGCTCTAAAATATTTCTTCCACAACAGAAATAAAAGCAACACATACTTTGTTACCATTTTAAAATACTATTTAGGTAACGATTTATTAATTGTTCCTTCTTGTTGGAAATCATTCAAGGAGGCATAATGAAGTATATTACCTTTAGATGACCATTAGTTATACCTCGAACAGTGCTTTTCCCATTTTAAGTACATAATATGCACTGTGTATTCATGTTGGATTTTCTATGGATAAGACACATAACTTACAACTTTGTTTGAAATATATAAAATTAAACAGAAATATGTCTTTAAAATAACTAAAAACACTAAAACTAAAAAATAACAAACTGGTTTTCAAATGCAAATTGAAAATATAAAAAACTAAATAAAAAAATTTAAAACTAAAATTGCCCCAAGACAAAAAAAAGTTTACTAAAATTAGATTTCAGTTTGCAGTTGATTCAGTGTTATCCATTTCAATTTTAAACACAAATGAAATCATCATGATAAAATATTTCTCCATATCTCCATATTTCTCCAGCTAACTAGGACAGTACAAATCCACTGGACAGCTGAACACTGGGCAGGTATGGGAAAGAAGGTTTTAAAAAAAAAAGTTCATTTACAGGTTTGGCTACATAAAACCTTAACACCCATTGTGTCTAGGCTGAATGACATTTTGCAGACTGCAGAATAGGCTTCCAGATCATATCCATGTCTGAAAAAAATTAGTTTTTTCTAGCCAGAACAACTAAATATTAATTAAAATTTGCCCGTAAAGAAATCTGGAAAACCAAGGGTTGTGCAGAAGTTGCTACCAGCTCAAAATGCTGAACCAATATCTTGTACCAACTTCTGTATATATTTATCGTTGTAAGACTTAGCACACAAAGTACGGGGGCTTGAAATGCAAAAATGATTGGTGAGCATCTCTGTGTGTGCTGGATATTAAAAACTGTTTAAAAACTGCCTGGCTTGCTGTGTTTCAAATATTTTACAGCCGGAAAACATTTTTGAATAAAAAGCTAACTTGGTACTGTGGTAAGTTACACTGTGTGTTACATTAATTTGTTTCCACAATTTTCTTATAAGGTTCCACATAGTTGAAGTGGCATGTTAAAACACACAAACAGAAAAAACTGAAAGATAATGATAAATATAATATAGATATAAAATATAAATATATTGTAGAAAGATAATAATGAATATAACCAATTTTGTTTCTGAATATAAACCATCCATACAAGTGATGCTCGCAGTTCCCACCAGGAAGATGCACTCTTGGCTGACACTCTGGCTGCTAATGTGACAGTTGGTGATGTGACATTGTCAATCTTCCCAACTTACGACAATGGCAAACACACTATTACTATAAACACACTATTTACATAAAGTCAGAACAGATCTTGTTCATAAACCTGAGAACTGTCTGTACTGCATACATTTGACCCAAAATGTGATCAGATCTTCATCTAAGGGCTGAGCATAGCTCAGCAGGTTAGAGGACTGTGCCCACGACCATGGGATCAAATCTCATAACTGCCAGAATAAGCATATATCACCACTAGTCCACGGAGTTACCCAAACTTATATCTGATTGCAAGCCCACTGACTGACACAACTGACTATATATATCCCCTTAACTCATCAGATAATCCTAGAGATTCACATTCTGTCAGACATTTAACGTTTGATTATTTTTTTTCAATCAATAACTACATAAAAAAAATGATCAATTTACTTGGTTGAGGCCTGGTTTCAATATCATTATCAAGGTGTCTGGCATGCCATTCTGAATAATTTAACAGGTGGTCAAACTAACCATACATATAAGTATATGAGCCTTCTCCTCCGTTCAGTGCTTTACAGTTTGGGTAGTCTGCCAGATCTAAAATTTCTCCCTCTAGAACTGCCAGCCGCACATAATTCTTCCAGTTAAATTAAGGGCAAAAAAACTAAGCAGTGCCAGTGCAATTTAAATTAAAATGTATAAATAAGATTACATGTATTTTATATGTTTATTGTTAAATTAAAAATATAGACAATTTAGAGACACAAGTTAGCCTAACTGCATGCCACTGAATGGAGGGAGGGAACTGGGGAAAGTGGCCGAACAGGGTAAGAACATGCAAATCTCAAAGAAACAGAGAAGACGAGATTTGACTCAAATCCTGGAGGAGTGGGACACCAGTGTTACCCACTGAGTTTTTTCCCCACCAATTGACAAACTAAAAATAACACAAAGTGTCCCCCAGAAATGGAACAATGTAGTGAAAAATGAAGCATTGCTGAAATATGTAGAAAGCATCCTTTAGAAGGACAAAGCATCAAAATCTACACAGAGCTGCTTTAAAGAGTATTTTACAGCTGGGAATTACCTGAAACTGTTCATTTTCATAGGAAATCAGTAACTCTCTGGCTTTCTCTGAGAAGAAAAGTAAAAAAATCATTAGTTAGATTCATGGTTACACTGCTTAAAAGTCACATTTAAAATTTTATGACAGTAATTCTGTTGTAGTTTAATACACATAATAAAATGCTTGCTATTCTTAGATGCAAAAACTAAAGTTTCACAGTCAACATATTACACATCTACCCAAAAACTGACTAGTACCACCATATTCTTACTGGCATTGTCTCTTTTTCTTTTTCTTATTGCAAGTTCATCTTCTCCACTGGGGTCCTCCTCGTCCTCTTTATCTGACTGGGAATCCCAGTGTTCATCTAGTTGCCCCCCTAGCTGCCGAGACCAATACTCTTGCTGCAACCAGGCAAGAACGAACTTGCATCCTATAAGCAGGAAATTGAACAAAAGTAAATTACATTCACTCTGCACTCTACAAAGTTGCCCCCAGCCAATACAATAAAAATACATTCTAATATATAATAGCAAAGCAATTAACAGTAAACAAGGTAAAGGTGAATGGCACTTAAGAATATTATAGAATTAGAGATGTTTTTAAAAACTACAGTGGTTATGTGTATTGGAAAGACGATCAGAGACGTGAACATTTCAGGTCCAGAAAGTAAAAATCCAACCAGCCAACTAGTTGAGTACTCTGTGACTATAACTCTTTATACTTAATTGGTTGGTTGAAACAAAATCTTGGTTTGGACTTTTACTTTCTGGACCTGAATTATCCATCTCTGATTGTAGGTGGCATGAGGGTCTGGAAGCCATTATCTTAACCTAAGAGCAAAAAACAGAAAGACTCACAGTGCTCTAAACAAAGGGTAGAGGGGAAGTGGATTTTTTTACTCAACAGTAAACTTTAACATTTGTATAAGCGATATGTTTTCTATTCCGTGTTTTCAATTACTGTATTAGAAAATAAAATGCATTTCTGAAATAAGAAGCCTTTCTAGATTTCTGACAGAGTATTATAGAACACACATAATATTTAATTATGACTGATTTTCACAAGCTGGTGAGCAAATACCTTCTTGAGCATTCTACAGAAATCAGTAAATCCCAATGGCATAAAGGCTTAAATACAGATTTCCTAACACTACTTAATATGTGCAGTACAATAATCATTTCTTTTTCACTAGAAATAGAATGAAATAGAAAACATTCTCACCTTTGCGGCAAAATTTTAAAGTAGGTAACTTGTGGTGGGTTATGTCATGCCTGAGGTTAACAATCCACTCAGGAATGTTCATCTAAAAAAATATTATTTAATATTTTATACATGCAGGCATAAATATGCACACGTGCACACACAAATGCTCTATTATTAAATTAATTATCCATACATTTTCAAATAAATTGTTATCCAGCTATAGGATCATTTGAGCCAGTCCCAGAAATCAAAGGGTTGACAAGAGTTTGGGTAGGGCAATATATCCATAAAATATCGCATTGTGATTATAAACATTTATATTGTTATCCATCTGAATATAGTGACTGTTGTAATATAGCCTAAACACGTTTTCTTGAATAATTAAGATATATAATGCACTATTTTTACACAAATTCCATCAAGGTATAAGCCTGTAGTTAGCATCATTTCACTTAGCATCAAACAGAGCCAGCACATCCCCTATATCATGTTTTGCTGTTATTTCTTTTTGTTTTGTTTGCATTGATAGTCAAAATACATACCTTATCAGCTAACCGTCTCAAAGAAGTAGCCACTTTCTTCTGCTTGCGTTCAGTAATCAAATTAACAAATCTAGAACACATACAATTTTTTATACACTGAACAGAACATACCCTGTAGTTTTACACACAGTAAATTCAAAGACCATAATTACACTAAGATTACATATCAACTTGAATCATACCTTAGCTAATTAATGGCTCACTGTGAGACAGAAAACTGTTTCACGTGTATTTGTGTATATACTTTTCATTTAATTGGATCATTTATACAAAAAAACACTAAATTAGCATTGAACATGGCATTTATTTGACTTAAAGGCATATAACTTACAAGCAAATAAGGACTCTTCTAATATGTTTGGTTTAATACAATTTGAATGGGGCATTTTTTTTCCTGTCAAAACCTTGATCAAGGGTAACCCAGTAAGAGCCAAAATAAAAAACAGAACTAAAGGTATGAATCCCTTTCATAGAGAAGTAACTCCCCTTCCCTTATAAAACAATGTTCACCATTCCTGTAGATTAATCCCCAAAACAGTAAAGATACATCAATTAAAATGCATATAATATTTTATGTATATAAATTATATACTAGAAAAATCCACAACCTGTCACATGCAAGTTTTTTTAACAGTAAAAACAAGTGTTAACAAGATCCCACCTTACAAGAGCTGTTCCATAAAGCAGCACAAGATCATCCGCATCCAGCTGTCCTGAACTGTCCAAAACCTGACATCGCACCAGATCTGCCGTGCTTTCGACAGCAACAGGAGTACTGCTTCCAAACCTTACAAAAATATGGATTAAAACAAAAAACTTGTTTAACACTCTGCAAGGATGCATTGTGTTGCTACAATTTACTTACACAGTAAAGGCAAAAATATACTTAAACATATGAACCTTTACGTTGTAAAATAACTGTAAACCTATTTTTGGGCCACACTGTAGTTTGACACTAATTGTGATGGTGCCTAATGGCACCTCACATGACTAATATATAAGTTCTCACAAGCTGCTGACAGAATTTGTTTGCTATTTTAGATTTAATGTTACAACCACTGATAGGTGTAAACTTAATTTGCACTTTTATATATATACAGGGGTTAGCCATTGAAACAAACACCTTGTTTTAGACCACAATAATTGATTAGTATGGTGTAGGGCCTCCATTTCTGGCTAATACAGTATTAATTGATCTTAGGAATAACAGATACAAGAAAAGTGGCCAGGACAGTATGTGATGCTGGTGGAGAAAAATGTTTCCTGAATCGCTCATATGTTTCTCTTTACAAGAAGCCATCACCACATTATCTGCAGGTTATAATTGTGAAACTGTCTCATACATCTTCCAACTGTTTATCCTTGTTAAGGTCATGAAGGCTGCTTTAGACTATCACAGACAGCATAGGGCCAAACCAAGGGAACACCCAGTATGCATAGTTCACAACTGTTAATCACCCTAACATGGTGAGAACAAGCAGACACTGAAGGTGCCATGCAGCAGTGCTACCCACGGAGCCAGTGTAATCCTCTAAAAAGGTATTATACAAGTGACATCCCGAAATGCTACAACATAAGAAATTCATGGAGTTCTGTTTAACATGCAGCCTCCCACGCACCATACGCATGACCAAAATATTTAACAGCACTTTTTGCATTGCGTATAATACTGTATGCACCGTACTATATTTCATCACTTGTTTTCAGCCCATCACTAAACTAAGATGCTAAAAGTGACACGTGCAATTCTGGAAATTTTGACCTCCCCCCCACTACCACCACCTCTGTTTGACATTTTTATTTTTTTGCATCTAATATATCGTATCATGTAAATTCAACATCTACAGATGCACACATAAAAGAATATAGAGAAATTAAAGAGAGAGTGTGTGAGAGAGGAGTGTGAAACAATTATATAATGGTAGAATTATCGTTTAATATTATCGTCTTCCTTACCGGCTTTTCCATGCTGATATTCGCTGCAATGCGTATTTCTGCAGAACAGCATCGTTTGAATATAGATATTCAAGAACCTGGTCCCATTCTGCTTTGTTAATCCATGGCACTACATGGACTAACTTTTCTGCTGATTTACTTTTCATTCTAAGTTATCTGGCTAGCCGCTATGGCAAGTGTAATTTTTTAAATATACGAAAAGAGATTCAGCTAATCACAAATCTCTAGTTAGCTGGCAACGTAAAGACATAATAGTGAAAATTTTAAGACGGTGGACGGCCACCCAACGACCGGAAATGTGTAGGGGTGTTCCACCTTATTTTAAAACGTGGATGAAAACAGAAATGGTTCCGCACGTCTATAGTTCCTACCCGCACAACATTACAAAGATTCAAGTGGACTACAAAAAATACTTACGATATATATTAAGCAAATTGTCAAGTGGTTAAGATTTCGATTAATCCTAAATTATTTGGAAAATGTAGAATAGAAAGTTGAACGCGTGTGTAGTACGCAACACACGTATTGTGATTTCACCTTAAAGGAACAAATGATTTTTATTGACATTCCTTTTTTACACCCCGTTCAAAGACAGGATTTACTCATAGCCGGCTCAAGGCATAATCGAACTAAGCGGCTGTTCAGAACCCAGCGGCCACCAGCCCCTTCCCCTTCTGGAACGCGAAGGCAGATGGCAAATGAAAAATAGCTTATTCAAATTTTATTTAGGCCCGAAATTTTTTATAAGATAATTTATATAGTAACTAAGTAACTCTGAATGCTAAGCAGCGTCCAAAATAAATGTTTTGTAATAGTTATGCCAATGTAGTGTCTGTACATGTTCTTGTAATACAACGCTTACAGAAATACAATCGCATGATGGCAGCATTGCGTAAGAGTTGGAGATGGAGCAAAAAGAACTTATTAGGCCTGTCACGCAGTAGTTTTATCTTGAAATGTCTTGATTCGTGCATTTACTAAAATTGAAATTATATCGCTATTGTAATGTAAATAAAAAGACACTTTATCTTTTCGAACAGGGTTTAGGCCTATATGTTATATTTGTATCTACAATCTCCAAAAAGTACCATTTTGACTGTGACTTTTGGGAAGAAATCCAAAATTCTAAATAATATCGCAGCTATCCAATGTTCAGGACTTAAACTGAAGCCTAAATCTTTAGTCAAGAAACAAATTTGATCAATTAATGTATATTCACCCAACCTCTATTGCGACATCTGCAAAATGCTTTTTGTGTGTGCAGCAAAAGTTTCTCATTAGGTGTGGTTCAGCAACCACTAGTGAACAATTTCGCCTCGTAAATATTTTTGTTTAAATATATTCATCTCAATGCTGTTCAGGTAATTAACGCATTATCTTAGTGCGTTAATGCCTTTGAAATGGCGTTGTTTGATCTAAATGAGGAAGAGAATCTAAGTTCTTGAATACTGACATTTGGCAAATAAAGCGACGAAGTTCAGTTGTGCGTGTACAATGAAAATTAAAGAGTTATTATTCTTGATAGTTACATTAAGTAAGCGCATAGTTCCTTCATATGTCAAACATTCTTAACAAAATGTATGTTAAAATTCAAAGCGTCACCCAATTGGTCACATTAAAGAGATTCTTGCATTTTTTTCTTCCTGGAGTAGCCCAAGAAATTCATTACATCTTTGGTTAAAGATTGTAAACGATGTCATGCAAACATTCATCCTATTTGGTCTAAGTAAAACTTTGTAAGGCCGTTGTCTATGAAATGCAAGTCGGGCTTGACTATCCTTTTTCGTTTTCGTTTTGTAAATACACTACAAAGCGGGGCATATGTTAAGATAGCACGCCGAAGTCTTAATTTGACAAAGGGCATAACGGGGCAAATACAGGCGGAGCCTTGCTGAAAAAAACTAGACTCTTCAGTACATACTTTATTCACTGGGTGTGGTTTTAAGAGCCAACGCCGTTAGCAGGAAACGGAGCCGTATATCCTCCCTATACCTGGAAACCGTATATTTATAAAAGTAACACTTCTATCCAAGAAGCAAAATATATAGACAGACAGAAACATCCAAAGGAAAGAGGGAAGATACCTACATATAAGCGTAAAGTACTTTAGAGGCTGTCGAGGCCGGTTTTCCTTTCCGCGTACTCTGTCTGATGGGAAAAAGTTTTCGCTGAAGAATCAGTTGCTGAGGGAAAAAAAGGATCGAAAATGCCGAAAACAGTGAGTAGCTCGCTTCATATATGCACTGTTTTTGCACTGTTTTCACCAGCGTCTGCCTGTTTTATATGTATATTGTAAACTCAACAAATCATGGTTATCGATAGGGAGTTTCTAGACGAATTAACATGAAGTCGTGATTTCATGAAGAGAGGAGAGGGGTGTCGTTATTATTGGCAAATATTGTGTTCGTATGTAGCGGCTCGTTGAAATCCATTTCAGTAGCTATTCAGATTTCCATATAATATAAACTTGGCAGTAAAACCAACGTAATTGTTCTTATCCTGTTTTATTTTGTTGCTTGAATTACATGGTTTTAGGTGACTGATAAACAGACTGAGTTAAATCTTACTTTAGACTGATTTATACACAAAATTCATTGTAACAAAGCCGCCATCCACTTAGGGGGTATAAAAACCGTTAGTCTGCGCTGACCCGCGTGCCACAAAGAGTGTCGCTATCTGAAAGCTGATTGGCTGTTGGCCGTGATTCTCTAGTTGAATGGTCGCGTATCGGCTTTGACAGTTACTCAAACCTGCATTCCGGCACGGGCGCATCGACTAAAATGGTGTTTATACGGTTTCCGGTGTTTTTCCGCCCTATTTCTTAAAGATTTTACCGACATGCATATAAGTCAGCAACGAGAATGCATAAATATCAGCAGGCAAAAGTACTCAAGACACCGTATTCTGAACAACACGTCCTTGACCTTACATTGCATATCATGAATAATTTAATTGAAGTTACGCGCCACCGTACAATGAACGTATAGAAATATTTGAGTATGATGCTTTTGAAATTTACTTTTTACAAAAACTAAGTTAGCATTTTTCTATAACCACTTGGGCAAAACATTGAGCCATTAAAGCATTTACATTTATTTTGTTATTGTGCATTTATTTATTTATCATTTCGTTTATCTATGGAAAATTTAAAAGAGCGACTGAATCATATTATGACATATAGTGGTTGTTACTTATTTACAGCTTGAAGGTATTGTGTGTACCACAGACAGCGAGTTTAATGAGGTAGTGGTGATTCAGAAAAAACAATATGAAAAAGTGATGCATATGGTAGAAACCTCCAGAATCCCATGGTATATGAGACACCATGTAAGTCTTTTTAAATTATAGAACATATTTATATATTTATCAATCTTAAAAAGAGATGATTATAAAGTAGTATTATTCTTGCACAGGGCTGTTTTCCTTTAACTAGCTCTTGGAGCAGGCTGATTCTGTTTTGACTCTTTTTGGCACTGATTCGCCTTCCCAAGGAATTGCAGATGATGACTCAAGACCTCTGGGCCTACGTCAGTTCCCAGTTGGCTCTTTGCTGACTCCCAGTGATTTTACGTGGCCTTTCAGGGCCATATTTGGCATTTTAGAAAGCAAGCTTGGCTGTCTGCTCCCACAGGCCTGCCTTTATCACCACGCTTGAAACTTTCAGGCCCAACTTTCCCATGCAGATGAAACTCACTGCTTCTCACACAAAAAGGAAGAACATGCATATATATTTTTTTTAGTTCGGTGAAATACATATGTCTGTTTTGTTTATTATGAAGGTTTGCTATGTATAAAAATGTCAATGTAAAACAGATACAAAGTCATTTTTAGGCCATAAATAGGATCAAATACCTAGTTTGTCATTTAAAAATTATTTTCAGCAATTGACTTCACAGATTTTAATATTGGACGTCACATTACAGTCAGCATTGGCATAATACAATAGCATATGTATAAACAGAAGAAAACTTCTCTTCTATTTCTTGATTGAAAATGTATGTGGAAAATTGAATGAAAATGCCATTTCTAAAATTAAGTGATGCAGAAATCAAATTGGTATGTAAGCAGGGGATTATATTTCTCTAGAAGCACACACAGCAAAGTGGAGATTAATGCTTTGTAATAACCTAAACTGCAGGTGGTAGCCAATGTAAAAGTTAAATCATGTGAACTATCCCAGTTATCAAATGGAGGGTGACTTCCTGGTTCCAGAAGCTGAATTGTACAATTATTTGTTGTTAATGTGTTTGTGTCCATGTGTGTTTGTGCAAGTCCATGTATTTGAATTTAGAATGAACTCTGGTTGGATAATGAAGATATTTTCTTCATAATGTATATCTTTGTATTATTTCTTGTGAAGCATTTTGTGACATTTGTTCTGGAAAGGTGCTATATGAATAAAATACTTTTGCTCAAATTTGCAGTTAATACGAGACAAATTGGCCTACACTCCAGATTATTGTAAATGTTATTTGTATACATGGGTATTGAACTGGTCCTTCTCCATTTTTTTGGAGGGTGGGGGGATTGTTTATGGCTCATATGTATGGTTAGTATTTGTGATATTAATTAGTGGTATACAATTTATCACCACAGTATGTTTGTTTGGATATATAGGTTCAGATGGCAATATTTGAGTTTTTGTCATTTTAGCTTCCTTATTCAAAATTCATGGTTGTTCCTAATATGAATTCATAATTTAATGCATAATTTTGCTTTTGTGTTTTTTTTTTTTTTTATAAAAATCTACTTTTTTAAAAGACAGAGTTTCTTTAGATCAAATTTCATTTACCTCTTTACCTTGGTCCTGCAGCATTAAATCTGTTGAAACAGCAAAATCCATTGATTGGGCACTGACAGTAACCATATTGACTGGTGGTGGGTTTTTACCTGTTTAAACTTGTTATATTAAGTATAATTTTTTTCCAAGCTCATTTAAGTAAAAAAAAAACTAGTTTTCAGCATTTCTCACCCTGATTATGTATGAATGGTTAAATGTTTATTATTTTTGAAAAGATTCAGACAAACTAATTTCAGATCATCATGCTTAACAGAAACTGAAATTTCTTTTGGCAATGGTTATTTTTAAGAATCAGTAAGATTTGTATTTAAAAGCATGTACAAGATTTATGAAACTCAAAAATGTATGAGTTGTGCTTCACTGTTTACAGGGGTAAAAGGCATGTAAGTCATATTTAGAAGTACGCATGTATTTTACAAGACCTTAAAATATTATTCATAATTTGATAAATAAACTCTGGCTGTCTTGCTTTTCATGAGTGGTATACAGGCAGTATAGAATTCTACCAGTAGAGGTCTATATATCTTTTATTGACAGAAATAAATGTCACAAAGTACAAATGCTATGGGAGGAATTTCAGCACAATGTGTTGTATGACAAGTTCTATCAGTTTTTTTCTTTATACATAAAAATATATCCAGCATTGTGCCTCAAATTGAAATGAGTATTGAAAAGCTGCTTGACCAGTTGCACTATGCAGCTTCAAAAGATAAACATCATAAGATTAAATTTAAATGCCAATTTGTTAAAATTGTCTTACATTTCATTAGAAAATTCTGTCTTAAAATTTTTACAGAAACATAAGTCAGACTAGCCATCTATGTCTCTAGTTTGGATGAATCTGTAAATGATTCTTAAGAATAAGCTTTCATTTTGGTTGTTGGAATTGCAAAGGGTGCCCAATGATGGTAAAAGCAACCGAGGGCATTTTTCAGAGCCTTTGGATGCTTTTTGTTTCAGTGTTGAGCTAAGAATAGCCTGTGGAAAACACCCTGGTTATAATGGGACCCACCCTTAATAGGCAGAACTGCTCATTCTTAGTTCCTTTTTCATTTTGAAATGTATTATTCTTTGCCAGCAAAGTAACTTTTGGACAACCCTTGACAGGCAGCTTTGTCGCTTTGGAAGCTTAAAGAATTGGTGTGTCTGCAGCATGATTTATTTCTCAGTTTGTCTGCTTTAGTAAGATAGTATAGACCATATTATAACTGTGACATTAATGGAGCAAATGGCACACATATCAAATGTGGAGAACATAAAGTCTTTGCATGTGCTCCCATCTGCCAGAATGCAGATATAAAGGAAGAATATTTCACAATTACAAATGTAAAAATTAAGTCAACTTAGTTTGCATCATAGGTTGCATGTCGGCTTGTTGAATAGCAATGAACTGCACACCCCCAGGCTTGTGGCCAATGTATGTGTGAATTTTGCATATTCTCCCCGTGTTTTGTGGGTTTCTTCCAGATACTTTTGTTTCCTCCCACAATCCAAAACACGTGGTTAGGTGAATTGTTGTCTCTAAATTGTAGCATTTATATGTTAATGTGTATTCTCCAACAGACAGCATTCTGTGCAAGATGTCTTCTGCCTGTGTCTTGATGAAATAACTAACCGCATAATGATACTGTGTGACTGGTTATTTCAGGGATTCCTGAAAATATCAAAGGTGAATGTGATATGCACATAGAATTTACAAGAAAGGAGCAACTATTTTTAGATCTTGATCATAGTCTTGAATATAAATTTCTCTTTTTTATTTCAAATTGATGGTTTTATTAATGTTGCTTGATGACCTGGTATTGGTAATGTATCATGATACTGAAAATTGAAAACGGTATGATCCTATAATTTTGCATATTACTATATTCGAGAAGTTACGTCACGTAGTGGACATGCCAAACCTGAGCTGCGGGGAGACGCATTTCATGCATCTCTTGCATGCACAAGCTGCATAGATGGAAGTTGAAAAACACTGTTGCTCACTTCCCACCACTAGTTGATAAGCAGGGTGGCAGAAGTGAGATATGTCGTTATTTTGGATTTAAACTGAATGAAAAGGGTGAACCTGCAGAGCTGACAGCCCCTGTATGCAAATGCTGTCAACTGGGGCCAACACGTGTAACGTGATGAAGCGTCGTTCTCTCACAAACCCTGTTTTATAAAACGAGTTTAATGATCATCAAGTCTACATAACAGATATTAGGTGCAATTTAGCAGTTATTATTTTTGTGTTTTTTTAAAGTTATGTGTAGCCTACATGTGATTTCATTCATAGCTCTTTCTCCAGTGGCGAAAAACCGGCTGGACCAATTGACAAACAGAACAAGCACTTTATATTTTTAAGGTTTATATTATATAAACCTAACCTGAGTGTGTTATTGATGCAGTTTTGTAACAGCTGAGACCAAATTAACATCAGAATCTATGAATGGAATGGAGTTTACAGTACAGTGGAGTTTATAAAATTATCTGAATGGAGGGTGGTTCCCCACATTAGAATTTGCCAATCGTGTAACCCCATCCCCCGGTCTGCAAATTTTATCCCTGAATAGCATTGCTTTTGACAATACTCTATACAGAGGCATAACGTCTGGAAGGTATGAAACATTAGGTGCCGCTCAAGCCAATTTTACAGTATTAATTTAGTATTGGTATTGAAATTGAAGGCTGATATCTGTATCTGTTAGTGAAAAATGCGGTGTCGATTCAACTCTAGATTGTGTAGAATGTCCAAAATAATGTGTAAAGATATTTTAATTGACTGAGATGGGTCGGCACCCCATCCTGGATCCTTGCTGCCGTTGTTTCTGGGATAGGCTCCAGATCCCCCATGAACCTGCATAGGACAAGCAGGTATGGATAATGAATTGACAAATATGTTATCAACCAATTATTATTTACTATTTTTAACACAAGAGTAAAACCTTAAGTGAAAAGCCATGGAGATTTATGTACACTTGCGTAAATTGTTTTATTAAAATAGTGATTTTAGTAATGCAGTGAAAAAATTATGCTGCCTACTTGAAAATGACCCTGGACTTTTCAAACTTTTTTTCCCCCAGAGAACAGTCTCGTGTGATATGCTCTGGCTGGGAAGGTCAAGCTACCGAACTCTGTAACAGAGTCTCCACCCTGCTTGCCTCCCACGTCCTTTTCTCACTCTCTTAGAGCTCTGCTCGCTTTGGCTCACAGGAAGTGACAGTGCGATAAGTGGGTTGGATGGCGAGGGCAGGTTGCTGACAGAGAGGGGAAAAAACGCAGCCCTGATCAGTCACACAGCTGTTAAATAATGCACGGCATTGTGATCCTACTGACATGTAGGCCTGTTATGTTATGTTAGGCCTCTTCACGTCCTAATTGTTCCATTTAAAATAGAACATTAGGAAACTGACATGAATCAGAAGACAAACAGCATTTGTGTAACTTGTGAACTGTGTGATTTTATTGCAGTCTTAGTATTGCAGATTATATTTTAGGTAATGCATTTAATGGTATTAGGAAAGTAAACAGAAGAAAATTATGCTTATATGTCATATAATCATGTTTAATAATTGTTTAATTGCAAGCCTTTTATTGGAGTTCAATGAAACTGTAGAACTTGAGGTTGATTGTGAATTTATTTGCTCAGCAGACCAAATACAAGTCAAAGACTGGAAGCCATTTTAGGCCTGGAGACCTAGATACTGGAGGATGTGGTAACTTCCTGTAGTGGGGTTTCACAATTCGTGTTCTGAAACAGAAAGGACTGCAACGGCTACCTACGGCTACAGAATCAGATGTTAAAAAATAATGTAAAACTAACTTGCCCTCTATCTCCAATTCCTTTGCTATACATATATTAATTAGATATTGGGTTAAAGGAGTTTGTAGCTATACAGAATAATTAATCCAGTTTTATTTAGATGTAGATTTTTTAAAATGTAACAATGCCACATTGTTAGTAGAAGCTGGATATTTCTGCAACTACATGGTACACAGTGGGTCATATTTTAGCCCAGTGGAGTACACCAAGCTAGTTTTCTGAGCTGCTATTGGATTATATGAAAGAAAAGCCCATTTAGTTTGGCTGGAGCAGAGGGTTTTAATTAAGTGTAATCCTTGTAAAAATTGCAAGCACTTTCATATGACTCTGTGGAAAGCAGGTATAGGAAAAAGAACTTTATGAAACAGTCCAGAACTGTGTTGAATTCATAACAAATGTCTGTGAGTATTATTTACCCTTGTTTTATAGTTTGTTACATTTTAGGGAAAAACAGGTACTGCCAAATGATGCAATGAAATTTAAATCGTTTGCTTACTGTCTTCTTGGGTTTAGTGCAAGCATAGAGGTATCTTAGTCCCTTATGGGATATTTTTCTTTTTTCTTTCATTCCATATGGCAGTTCTACGTAGACTATTTTAAACATAGTTATTGTAATGCTACAACATGGAACAGACACATTTTTATGATGCATATTGATATCCTGTGTGATAAAATGTATATTGATGTTCATATAATCAAATACAGTTTATACAGTTTCAAATACATCTTGTTTGTAGTTCAATATTCATTGGAGATGTGGTTAAAATACATGCACAGAAATACAAAATTTACCTTGAACACCCATTATTTAATATAAATCTATGTGTGGAATTTAAATAGCTTATTTTTCTTATTAATTTAATGGAATACTGTGGGCAGGTCTGTACTGGACTTATTTTCTAGACTCTGATGACTCATTGTTATGTACTTTTAACTTTTTTATTCACATAGGAAATAGTAAAATGAGTGATCTTATGACACGATTTAAAATAAAAAAAACGTATTTTATGAAAGAATTCTTTGACTCTTGAAATTGATAACCATAGATATGTTGGCTCATTTGGCTTGCAGACATAGTTCTACAGTAGGTTACATTCTCAATTTGTATGTGGTGGATTTTGGGAAACATTATTTCATGCTTGGGCTATCAGCGGTAAGACTAACACAGAGATTCCATTTGGTCTGTACCAGGCACAAAATGGTACCCCCCCACCACAAAGTCATAAACCATCTTATCATAAAAGTCAAACAATAAATACTTAAATGTATTATACAACTACTAATGTTCTGTTTAAGGCTTAAAAATGTTGAACTTATTTTAATAATATATTATCAGTTAAGCAAATTATATCAAATGAAGCTTTAAAAATTATAATCAGGGAATCTTTGGTAACTAAGACATCTTAAACTTTCATAGTAAGTGGGTATGTTCCAAGGTAGCCAACATTAGCTGGCCCTCATTCTGCTGGGAAAGACCTAAGCTTAACTAGCGTTTATCAGCTTGCTGCTGGATTGGTGTCTTTTACAGACGTGTCAGACATCTGTTGTGTGTCAGCTGTCTGGGATGCACAATTTTTCTAGCTGGCACTCACGAGGGAACAAAGCAGTGGATACTACAGACAGATAAATGTGATGCGGAACTGGAATCTGGGTGAACAATCCAGGGAAAATGTTTTGGATGCTTACAGCTTAATCTGTAATAACATTTATAAAATAATCCAGTTAAACAGTGATGTTCAAGTAATTTGTCATTCATATAATATAATATAAATATATTGTTTTTTCATCGTCAATCACTGTTGTGGTAACGTTACTTGAAGCTGGATCTATAATGCATTATAGATACCTTCCTAATGCATTATAATAATCGGTATAAGAATTAATGAAGCATTACAGCATCTTCTGTTGACAGCTATAAGGCATTATAGTGTTGATTATAATAGTGTTTAATTAATTAGCTCTAGACTTTGCCTCACTGTGTTATATATAACAAGCATACAAAACTTACTCTGTCAGAATCAATGATCCTTAACGTTACCTGTAAGCTACAGTTGGTTACGCCAGTTCCCAACAGTGTAATTCACGTTCTCTTTCAAAAGCGCTCGCGTTTTCTTTTAAAGCAAGATTTCATAACAAACCAGTTAAATAAATAGGTCTTGGAAAGATCAGAATTTAAGCCTTACCGTTTTCTCCCAGGACTCTTCCAATACTTCTGGCTGGGGTCCTGCACAAGGCAGCATGGGTCACGTGTTCCAGGCAACAATAACACTGGGCTGCCTGCAGATGTACCTGTCTGTAAATTGGCGTACTACACTTGGATATCGGCCGATGCCAATACATTAAAAAATGCCAAATATCGGCTCGATTTTTCGCCCGGCCGATGTATCGGTCAACCTCTACTTAACAGTAAAGGTTGATTTATACTTCTGCGTTGAATCGACACCATACGTACGACGTAGCCATGAACCCTACGCCTGACGTGCACCTCTCCAGAAACAACTACACGTTGCGGCGACACAGACCACAAGAACTGTGACTGGTCCACTTGGTAGCGTTTGTGCTTTTAATAGGAACAAAGAAATCATACACCAAGGTGTACTTATATTGGTGATTGGACCAGAATCGTTAGATATATCTAACATTAAAAAACTAAACTTATTAATGTTAAGTATAAATAATGCTTTAGTTTAATTTTCCCTCGCTTCTTCATAATTTGTGCTAAAGTTTGTTGATGTGGTCTTCCTCTGCTAGCATTAGCAATCTCCTTGTACTCTGGACTATGGTGCATTATTTGATCAAATTGCTTTTGTTAAGTGGAGTACTGTGCCTTCCTCCTTTTGACACTTTAGCAGAACACTTAGTCTGAAAATGCAGCGGCTTTGAGTTTTAACGTAATGTTACAATTAAATGGTATTGGTCCTTGATATTATACAATTTTTATGAGCATGAGTATATGAGCGCAGCATCGGCCCAATACCCAATGCTGGTATCGGTATCGGTGCATCCCTGTTATAATACTTAACAAGCTCCAATGAAGCTCTCATCTATAAAGCACTATTGATACCGTCATAATGCAGTTTATTGGTTGGTATAAGAATTAAGGATGCTTTATTCTGCATTATGAAGGTATCTATCATGCATTATAGATCAGAGGCTCATAATCCAATCATAATGTATGATAAATCTGGTAAAAATGTGTTATGCCTTTTCATAAATGCCTTTTTATGCGTAAGCATGATTATAGTGTTTTATGAATGCATTATAATGTGCTATGAATGTGTTCATATTTTCTTATAGACATGGCATTCATAGAAAGTGCTACCATTGGTGCAAACTAAAAATACTTTGTTCTGTTTTTGTTTTGTCAATAGATCAGTGTGCGAGTTACTACAATGGATGCAGAGCTGGAGTTTGCCATCCAGCCTAACACCACAGGCAAACAGCTTTTTGACCAGGTAAGCGTGCCATTGTTTAATTTTATTGCAAATATTCTCATCACCACTCAATATATCATTTCAAAAATTAAGATTACTCATTTCTGAATCTACATAAAATGCCTGACGGTATATTTTTTCCATTACAATATAGAGAAGTAGAGAAATTTTTAGACAGCAGAAAATATTATAGTATATTATGGCTGTCAAACAGAAACCTTGAGTGACTGATTGACTGATTGGGCGATGTTTCTTGACAACACCCAGTGAATCCACTTTCTAAACACCTGTTTTGCCCTTTGACAGTGATATACTTTCCTCTGTGTTCAACATGTAAAATTTTAGTGATACTTGGTGTACTTTCCAGTAGCTTGAATGATGCAACCGTTATGGGCAACTTTTAATTCCTTCAGAAACTATTTCAGTTCCTACTTTAGTTTACATTTCCCATAATTTTAGTGGAATGAATTTCTATGAATCTCTTAATTGTCAAATTAGATGGACTTGCCCTCAGTTGAGAAAAAGTGGCTGCAATTATAACCACAAAATATTATTTAATCATAACTATTAATAATCATACTATATCAATAATCAGGTAATCTACCAATTATTTGATGATTAATAAAGTAATCTTATACATTAGGGCTGCAAAAAGTGATTACTTTGATAATCAATTAATCATGGGATCAGGTGATCAACTAATTGATTAGTTGGGCCAAAACAACTAAACAAAAACAACTGTTTAAAGAAACGTGCAAATGCTTTATTTAAAGGACATTATGGACTCTATTTTATTTAGTGTAAAGCATAAAGTGCAAGTAACATCTATGGGCGTGCCCAAATCCATTTCACTGTTTTGACGCTTAAAAAACAGACTTTGCGCCATCGCAAAATGCAAAAAGGTTGTCCTAAGTCTTTTAATTTTTCAGAGGCATGTTTTGGGCATAACATGCAATGAACCAATCGAAATGGCACGTCACCTAACATTTAAAAAGCAGCGATGCGTGATCTACAGTTAATTTCTATTGCAGTGGTGCATCTGCCCTGCAAGCCAGATCGCTTTTCGCTCAAGGAAATGGACGTGCTAGTGCGCGAGTTATAAAGGCATCAGCACATGCAGTTCAGCATCACGCCTTCTGAAGTCTTTTTAATGTGTCCTCATTTATGCCCAACAGACATCCATCACGCATGGCAATGTCACGCAACATACAACATGCCACAAAGAATGCCTCGACCTTCTGTATTGTAATGTTCCACCTGACTTATCTAAATATCTGAAACGCATTTACTTTGATCCAAATGTCCTTTCAATTACAGTACGTGCTTAATTCTGATAATTAACTTGACTGTTTTTCTTTTTTGGTGTTTCATTAAATAGTATGATTATGTGAAAGGACCAGATGTGCTCCATATTAAAACGTATATATAAATTTAATAAAATAACAAAAAACCATTAGTGCACCTCAAGCACATACCTGTGTCAATAACGAGCGTCACGCACCTGCAAGTTTCTAAAACATGGCGCTTAAATACCATTTAATAATGCAACATTGACTTTAGATGAGGTTTTTGTTGGTCAAAAGCGCAGTGTCGTTTTATTGCCTTAAAAAATCAACACCCCGACAATGTGCCCAGCCACGCCTCATTTAAAAAAACACCACTCCTACGAGTGGAAAGCGGACGCAAAATCATTTGTTATTTTGAAGACATACGTGCATAGCGTGAAAATGAGAAATGCGCTGGTATGAAACTAGTAAAACCACTTTGCATCACTTTTTGTGCCAGAATAGGGCCCCAAGAGTCACAGTTGCAGTGCTCAATTGTAAGGATTTTTCCAAGTTGTCCATAGGGCAACCTCCTGGGCAACCCTGAGTTGCTTGCTCATAAATGAGGTTGCCCTGCAAAAAAGGCTATATCTGTACCATAAGTTCACATCATCTACAAGATGAACCGTCTGTCTGTCTGTTAGTACCTACATCAGTATTGCCGATTATGATACAAACACTGTATGTAGATGTTATACGTATCACTAATGCTAGATATCAAAAATGAAAAGGAAAAAGTTTGGTCAACTCATTTGTTGATGGTTAGCATTGTCCCAGTAAATTGCGCAGTTAATTTGTAGACTAACTTTAAAAAAAAAAAACTTTTTATGTAATAGTTTTGTGTAATACATACTGTATTTATGTCATTGAGAAAAAAATACACCAGTACATATTTTATGCATTTTTGACATACACTGCAACAAGAAATAAAAATCCAGTATATTTATTGAACATAAAATTCATGTAAAATGGACTCACGCCATCCAGACCCGTGTTGTTCAAGGGTCAGCTGTATTTATTTTATTACATATCGACAACACTGTAGCATTAAAATTACACATTTATGCATGGACCAGATGCACTGTGTGTAGTGTTTGTAGCGAGACGGTAATTAACGTTCAACATTGCTAATTCTGGCCGAATTACAAAAAGAGTTGCCACCCATCCCATATAATACAGGTCGCATCATTCCAGTAAGGGACGATTCCGTAATATAGATGACAGGTGGCAGCCATAATTGTAAAAGGCAGAAATTGTACTAAATCAAGAACTGCTTGGCAGCCAAAAGAGCCGGCTCTTACCGCTGAGCTAAGCCAAATGATCAGGCTCGCTAAAGAGAACTGAATTCCTACCACTACCACACAAATTGATACCCACACAAAAACATGCGATGGGTACTTAAGACGTACAAATTGTTGGAATGTTAATTCCAAGGGTTTTGATCCCAGTGGCGGTCCATAATGTACGGCCTACATATACATGTCCTGTATGTACTCAAGCAAATTCAGTGGAGCAACATCGGTGAGGTAGGGATCGAGGCTGACGACACAGCAGACAAGTGAAACGTGGGGCTCGCCGAATAGATTGAATAGCGATGCCCGGACTGATGGGACGGTAATTGATCCAATCATGGATGTATGGTTTAACGGAACAGCAGTAAAACGCAACAATTGGACCTGGTGATATTTTTCATGGTTGTCTGGCAGGGTACGGTCAGTGCCTATTGTAGTTGCCTGAGAGAAAATTTGGTCATCATGTATGACTGGAGAACCGTTAATATTGAGCACGGAGTTGCAATAAAGAACACCACACAGCGTAGAGAATCTCTGTTTAAAGTGATAAAGTAGTATAGAAACAATGATCCGCTGTCTCCGCGATATTAATCTTTCTATGGAATGTAATTTATATCATGGTATATGGTATTCTGATGGTATTTTCAAAAGTAATATAATTCCAGCATTTTTAAATCTTGACAATAAAATTCTGTATATCATAGTACTGACCATGCTTTGTGACAACTTTGAAACTGTTCATAAAAGTTTACCCGTGTCACTACACTGTGTTTCTTGCAATACATCGGCCTTCTATGGATCTGGTGGAATATCATTGCTGTACACATGCTCCAACCGCGACAGTTTGCGTCCATGGACAAAAGTAGTATGTAAACAAGAGTCTGTGTACATGACCATCACGTCATATGGAAAGTGAAGCATAGACTAGGCTTAACATCTAACGTCAATGCTGAGAACACACAAAGTATACAGTTCAACTATAACCTGCACTGAAAGCAACCTGGTCCACCCCACCATAGTAAGAATTAGTATAAATCAATAAGACATGAAGTAACGGTATAATAAATATATATAATAAATAAGGAACAGTAAACAGTAAAATACTGGGGATTAAGAGAAAAAAGCAAAATCAAAATACAGTGATCCCATCAGTGATAGGTGAAAATCCGCGATATAGAAAGACCATATAAATAAACATTTTTTTATAGTTTAAGCCTGAAAAAAATAAAT
>JAOYFF010000039.1:1563786-1613133 GCA_025773925.1 Cryptomyrus ogoouensis | reverse complement strand
ATAATATCTCTGTATATGTAATGGAATATGTAAAAATAAATACATATATGGCTCTTATATATTCTTTTCATCCTTTTTGATATAGCGTACCGTCGATTCGTTCAAGCCATAATGGCGAGCGACCCCCACATAACGCTTTCCTTCCCGAAGCATATCCAGGAGTTTTACCTTCTCCTGAATGGTCAAGGTCTTTCTCTGCTGCTTAGACTCACTACTATCAGAAAGCTTAGAACATGCAGGACACTTGGGAGCCATCGTAGGGCTTAAAACAAAAGAAAACAATCGGATCACAAGCAAGGTACGCGATACGCAGAGAACTGTGACGCGGGAAAAATCCGCGATATAGCGGGAGCGCGATAGCTGAACCGCGATATAGCGGGGGATCACTGTATATGCAATATAGCTCCAATAAAGTACATGGTTCATGAATAAAGACCAATTCATACTTCACTTTTCGACGTGTGCTTTCAGTTACAGACAAATTTGGAATTTTACAATTTGGTTGGTGCACATGTAGCCTAGATTGTTATGTCTACAGAAACCCTGCACATCCATGCACATTGAACGTACATGTGCAAGATAATTGATTAGGTATTTCCAATAGGTGGCAGCATGGAATTTCCCAGATCAGCAGGCAACAACGAAAGAGTACAGGGAGAATTGTTGTTGTAGTAGTAGCAGTTATGGTGAACAGCTGTATGAAGAGGGTCAGTGGTATAGTCATATCTAATTTTTCATTCTGCCAGACATTATCCCGAGGTTTACGGTATTTTAAAAAGCAGCTCAATTGTGGCATTTTGAAATCTTGCCCATAATGTTTGCCCAGCGGATGGGGGATTATAGGTCCTGGCTAGTTTTGTTGTAAGTATTTCAAAACACTGTAGTTTGTCTTATTACTGTAATACTGCCCAAGCCTTGACTAATAACTAAAAACTGTTCATAAAACTTTACATAATTTGCTACATTGCTTGTATTTGTATTTGTTGTGATACATCTGTCCTATCCTGACCCTATCCAATACTATCCTGGTCTGGTGGAATTTTACTGCTGCATGTATGCTGCAAACGCATCCGCAGCCAAATGTATCATGAACACAAGCTGTCGTGCGGGCGACCATCTCCAGTACGAAAGCACACAAGGAGATGTGAAGTATGACCTAGGCTTAAGGAGTGGATGTTTAATTGCAGCTGTCTATTAAGTGTTAAGTAGTCTGATGGCCTGAGGGTAGAAGCTCCTTCTGAGCCTCTGAGTTGTTACTAAGAGATAGTAGAAGCACTTTCTAGACTTTTGCTTGGTAAATAGGTAACTGTTGGGGTGGGTTGTGTCCCTGCTGATTTTGGCCGGTCTCCTCGTGCATCATCTGAGGTACGTGTGCTGCAGAGAGGGCAGATCAGTCTTGCCGATGCATTCAGCTGAATGTACCACCCTATGCAGAGCTTTGTGGTCCAGGACAGAGAAGTTCCCAAATCAAGCTGTAATTTCCATGGTGAGGAAGCTCTCTAATGTTCCAGACTAGAAGGCTCTAAGAATGGCTGATGAGACCTTGAACCTCCTCATGTGTGTAAGATGGTATGGCCAATACCTGGCTTTAGATATCGGAAGAGAGTCGCCCAATAATTAGAGTGTACCCATAAATAACTGTTAGCTACTGTATGTGCTCTTCTGCCTCTTGGAATACCCTAGTCTGTCTTAGTCAAATTGTTTTGCTTGTTTTACTTTCTACAACTTTCTATGATAACATGCTAAACATGATAAAATGAAGGCTAGCCCCATCACATATCATTTTAGGTATTATATGGTGCATAATGATCCTATAATATTAATTATTTTTTTTGTGAACGTATTGTGTATTGAGTAGGGCTGAATGATGCTAGAAAAAATTCACATTGTGATATTTGAATATATATTCATATTTATTTTTGCAATAAATATTTCTATATTGAGAAAACAAAAAAGGATTTGAAAATTTACCCCAAATTAAATGGAGGCGAATGCAATTTTAATCTGACACTTTTGGTCAAATGCGGCAAAGTTCTCCTCATGTTCTGCTAGCCAGCTGTTTTGTGTGTGCGCTGGAAAAAAAAAGAAACCCAGTGTTTCAATGCGGCCCCAACTCTGTCAACGGGAAAGCAGCAAAGTGGTTCGGAACGAGGCGCACAGCAGTGTTCCGGCCAATCAGCAACAGGCGGCATTCATGATAATGCATGGGACAGGGCGAGGGGAGATGGTTAGAGGGTGGACTGGGGAAGCAGAATGGAGAATGAAGGGAGACCAGGGAAGGTGAATCTGGTGCATGCAAACGTTTTGAAGCTATAGAGATGGTCGAGGATCAGCCAAAGAGAAGAAGATCTGAGGAACACTAATTTAAAAAGTTCTTAGATCAGGCAAGGGCAAAGGAAAAGATCACCAGACAGATAGGTGGATACTGCAGCTGCGTTCTTGGCAAACATGGATGAAATGTGCTGAAAAGTCTAAATAAACTTTTCAGTTGTTTACTTTTTTTATTTTGTAGAATATAATGCTGCCTGACGACATTTCAAAATGAACTATAATTACACTACAGCAGAGTAATTGAGAAGGCAAATTTTTATCTATTCTTTAAAAAAAAAAAAAAATCAAGTTTACTTGAGTAATCGTGAGAGTTCTACATGCAAACTCCACACGACCAAAGCAGTGGTGTACGGCACCAACCTTATCCACTGCACCAGCCTTATCCACTGCAACAACCTTATCCACGGCACCAACCTTATCCACTGCACCAACGTTATCCACTGCAACAACCTTATCCACTGCACCAACCTTATCCACGGCACCAACCTTATCCACCGCACCAACCTTATCCACCACCACAGCCGATTATAATCATTTTCATCTTTGCTGTTGGACTCACTCACAGACAGTGTGATCCGTTTGTGGGAAATTTAAAAAAATGAGTGAAGTGAACAAAAACTGGTCACCAAAATACATTCGTTTTGCACTGTATGGAAATATTTTGGATTTCATAGAGACAATATTGAGCAAAAGCAAGTGACTCGTCAGCACTGTTTTGTGTTGGTTGCACAACTTGTAGCAACACCATCAACTTATTTGACACACTATCGGTATATAATCAGTTCTATTTGGCTACGGCTTATTTTGGGTAATTTTTTTGGCTTTTTTGTTTACTAAATATTTATCGCGAAAATTTCAACTATCGCTGGGTGAAAATGGGAATTCCACATGTGTAGAGTTAAGACTGAGACTGGTCCCACATGTGTGAGCCAATAATGCTAACCACTGTGCCCACTGCTGACCAATTTAATCATTTTTTTTTCTAATTGAGTGATCAAATGTAAGCTTGTGATTGGTCTAATCATAACATAACACCAGTGGGTAGTATTGTTGCTTCACACTTCCCAGGTTGTGGGTGCAATTTAAGTCTCTGTCTCAGTGCCTGCAGTTTGATGTTCTGTGAGGATTACAATGCAGGTGTTTCAGCTCCATTGCAGGAGTTTGTACTATTACAATTAGTCAATTTGTAGTATTAGTTGACTCGAGCCCTGGTAAGTCAATTTTGTCTCCATAAAAAGTCACTAGATTTGTCACTAGGCCCTTTTTTGAAATAACGTTTCTAGGGGGTTTGAAAACTTGCTCATCTAGCAAACTGGTAACACTGCACATTAGTCAGCACAGAAAATTACTGCATGTCCTGTCAGAGAAAGAAATGTGAGAATATGTCTTAATGCTTTGTAGAAATGGTTTCAGCTAGAATTGGTGTTTCTAGCTCAGAGTATATCACAATTGTCTGTCTCTTGCATATGATATTCATGGTGTTAATTAAATATAATATTGTTTATGGCCTTAAGATGGATTCATTTAAGATTTCGACCTGTTGAACAATTTGCTGTAAAGATTTGTATTTATTGTAATGTTAGACATAAATTTAACCAATATTATTATTATTATTTTACCAAGAGAATGTATATTAGACTGTCATTTGGGCAGTTGTACTAGTATGTTATTCTTATGGGGAAAAAAATAATCCATAGCTCACATTTTGGTTTACTCAACATTTTATTAAGGTCATTTTGCTAATCCTTTTTATATTACCGCTTTATCATCTTGGCAAAACATCTGACCAAACATACTGGCCAAAAGTCACACACTGAATTATTAAAAAGAAACCTTGAGATCTTGCATTCGTCCATCGATTCATTTTGTGGTGCTTATCTGGGGCCTGGTAATGGCAGAAGCAGTCTAAGCCTGGTCTTCAGATCTTATACATTAAAATTATATTAACGTTGAAAAGCTAACTTGAAATCATCAAATAAAAAAAAAGACTGACATTTACAGTTATTCGACTTACCACCTTTCTGTTTATATGGGGATAAATGAAATATATTGCGGCAGGCTAGAGCCTCAAGAGAAAAGGGTGCAGACTAATGCCCCATCAGGCAATGAGAGCAACAAAAGTTGATCTGTTATGGCGTGATGGTCTGTTTAGGATGGTCATCCCCCAGTATTTCTATTCAGATGGTCTGTTTAGGATGGTCATCCCCCAGTATTTCTATTCAAATGGTCTGTTTAGGATGGTCATCCCCCAGTATTTCTATTCAGATGGTCTGTTTAGGATGGTCATCCCCCAGTATTTCTATTCAGCTAAGAGGTGGTGCTCCTCGTGTTGGTCATACTCCTTGCATCTCCGTGTGTCTGCATGCAGAAAGCTCACATGCACCCCTTAGCTTCCCCTTTCCTTGTTCTGCTTCTTTACCACACAGGCTTTAAGCCAGCTGTGTCACATTGGTACTTCTTAAGGCCAATGGTGAGGAAGCCAAGGTTACCGCCGACCTGCATAGTGCTGATTGCCCCCTGCTGGTACATGGCAGATTATCAACAGGCTAAAATCATATTCCCATACTCTCACTCTATTTGTTTTATATAAGTAACTAAACAAAATACACAACTTGTGGCCTATTTTAGTTTTTTAATTACATTTATAGATTTTTATTTTAAAAAATTATATTGTGCAGACCTGAAAAATGTCCCTACAAGCTAAAGAGTAACAGGCTTTACACATTGTGGAGACATTTCGTCCCTACAATGTGGTAAATACAAACCCACAAACAGAGACACATACACACAAATTCTTTTATAGCCTTGAAATTTTTTTTCTGCCAACCATTTACAGTGTCCTCTGACTTTGAATGTAATGAGAGCTTTTCTGCTAATTGTTTTACTAGGAGTATTTGTTGTATCTATATCACAATACAAACTGAACATTTATAAAATTTATAAATATCACATGCCAAGTGATGCAAGTATTTGCCTCCTGACTGATTTTTGGCTTATATAAGTCATCTATGCCTATTGGATGAAAATGTGTATTCCTGCTTTGCGTAGCTCAGATAAGGAGGAAATTCAGGAGCTAACATGGTCCAAATTTGTGAGTTTGGGACATTCATTTGTCTTCAAAGCTGTGACTGTCCTGCAGAAAAGAAAACAAATCTCAGACAGCAAGACATAGTATTATCAAAAAATTTGCCAAACAAAAATAAGTACAGACGCTCCTCTACTTACGAACGTTCAAGTTACAAACTTTCAGACATACGAACGAAGAGGACTGTAAGTCCAAATTGTGTTCATTGGGCTCCCGTTTCCTGTCCGCAACATCAATTTTTTTTTCCTGTGCGCCAGTGCCGCCTAGTATGACTTCTGGCCGCTATTCCCGCCGCGCAAAAGCGTAGCGTGCATACTCCCAACATCCTAGTTCGTTGTACTTGCGTATACCCTTAAATATGTTGGATAACGACTTACAAACATTTCAAGTTACGAACAGCCGTTCGGAATGTATCTCATTCGTAAGTAGAGGAGCATCTGTATTGTGATGTGCTGCTGGAATTAATGTTGTATATAATATAGTTTAATGATGTTTGCTTTATTTAAAGATATTGGAATAATACATAAACATACATAGCCAGATTACATATATATACTGTGAATCAAACACCAGCTGGTTCTCTGAAAAGCACCATTATATTTATTTTTGAATACTCTAAGAGTAGTTGATTGCTGATGGTGTTTCACCAAGGTGTTTTTATTCTTTCTTTTTAATATCTAAAGCTCATTCATCATTCTCAATAGAAAGTTAACTGAGGGATTTTCTTTGTTTTTTGTCCTTAAGGTGGTGAAGACAATCGGACTTCGAGAAGTCTGGTTTTTTGGGCTGCAGTACCAGGACACAAAAGGGTTCTCCACCTGGCTGAAACTCAATAAAAAAGTGAGTGTACACACTAATAAAAGCTGCATATGTGTTGCCAACATGCACGATTCATTCATAGATCTCATAGATATTATTCTATAAAACAGTGGTATATGGTCAATTAAACAATTGATTAAAAAAAAAAAAAGATTTTTTTCACCCATATGGTTCTTAGTTGCTATGATTTGATTCGAAGTGGTACTTGGTCCAGAAAGTTTGGGAACCACTGAATTAGCCAAAAAGATAAAGTAGCCCCCAAAACATATTTGGATCATGATGGGATTTGCATAATGATACTGACCATGTTTTCAAGTGAATGCACCAGAAAATAATAGCATTCCTCTGCATAATTTTTTTTTGTCTGTCATTTTAGGTCACTGCCCAAGATGTGCGCAAGGAGAGTCCACTGCTGTTCAAGTTCCGGGCCAAGTTCTACCCCGAGGATGTGTCTGAGGAGCTGATCCAGGAGGCCACGCAGCGTCTGTTCTTTCTGCAGGTAAAGGAAGGGATCCTCAACGATGACATCTACTGTCCACCAGAGACTGCAGTGCTGCTGGCCTCCTATGCTGTCCAGGCTAAGTATGGGGACTACAATAAGGAAGTCCACACAACTGGATATCTGTCCAGTGACAAGATCCTTCCCCAGAGGTATGTACTGTTTTGGTTCAGATTTTTACGAGAGAAGTCCACACATTGTGTCATAATGCATGCTGGCAGTTATTGAAGCTTGAAAATAAGTAGTAGAATAAGTAGTGGAATTAGTTGAATGTATCTCTGGTACTATCCAGCCTTCTGAGTTTCTTCAATGCAATTTTCTCACAAACATGAATTTGCTATTGCACTTATGAACCGTTGTATGTTTACCATTCTGTGTGTGTGTGTGTGTGTGTGTGGTTTTGTTTGCTTGTCCTTTTTCTGTCTATTAATTTTATGGTTTACTGAATTCTTAGAGTCCTGGAGCAGCACAAGTTTAATAAGGAGCAGTGGGAGGAGAGGATCCAGGTGTGGCATGAGGAGCACAAGGGCATGATCCGGTACTGTACCAAAGCACACCTGCCTTCATCACACCTCTCGCAGGCACCAACCTGTGCTTCTCACACTTCCATATGTATTTGCCCTCATTCATAGCTGTCATGTATTTCTGCATGTGAGACCCGAGCGTACACTGATTCACTAATTCTAAGCAGAGTTCAGATTAAATTGTTAGTTATGTTCACTAGATGGCAGTGTTCTCAGCCCACATCACTGAACTGCTTTTCCAGCAAAAATGTTTCATGTTTAGGCAAATTGGCTTCAGGAATAGGACATATTTAAAAAAAGTTACATTTCTGAAAAGGAAATGTATATAATCTATCTAATTGCTTTTAAACCGCCATGTAAATTATTATTTCTTCTAATAACCACTTTGTAAAGTCCTAGAAATATGTATTCCTGTTACACAGAGAGGATTCCATGATGGAGTATCTGAAGATTGCTCAGGACCTTGAGATGTATGGCGTGAACTACTTCAATATCAAGAACAAAAAAGGATCTGAGCTGTTCCTGGGGGTAGACGCATTAGGACTCAACATTTATAAGCAAGATGACAAGTAAGTGTCATACTCCAGTCTTCACTTTCTCCCCCCACATTTCCTTAATGCACATGCACAAAAAATATATGTTTTTGGAATACAGAAAAATAAAATGGACGCATGACAAAATGGACTGAAAGTCCAAGTAAGAATGGAATGTATTATTGTGTTCTTTCCTTTCTCAACAGAATGACACCGACTATTGGATTTCCCTGGAGTGAAATAAGAAATATTTCCTTCAATGACAAGAAATTTGTTATCAAACCAATTGACAAAAAAGCACCAGTAAGTTGTTTAATATTTAACCCCCTCCCTCAAAAAAGAAAAAAAAATGGTGTCCTGTTTAACGAAGTATGTGCAACACAAAAGAAGGAACATTCATTAGCTTTTGTGTAGTGAAATCTAAAACAAGTCATCATTAATAATTAATTAATTAAAGCCATTCTATTCCTAGACAATAAACTACGGTAATTAGTTTCATGGTACTAATTTAACAAATGTTGACATGCAGCTTAACTAATATTTCTGGCTAAGGATTCTGAAAACTTTCGTTAGATATTTCCTTATATAATAGAACAGTCGATGAATATTATTTTATTTAATATTTGGGATTTTGTCTTGTTTTTACTTTATAACATGGAAGCGGAAATATTAGTTTACATATAGAGTGGATCTTATGAATATCAGTTCAGAAATGGTGTCTGTATTGTAGGACTTTGTCTTCTATGCGCCACGTTTGCGTATCAATAAGCGCATCCTGGCCCTTTGTATGGGGAACCATGAACTGTACATGCGACGGCGCAAACCGGACACTATTGAGGTGCAACAAATGAAGGCTCAGGCCCGGGAGGAAAAGAATCACAAGAAAATGGAAAGGTGAGGAACTGACCGTCACCATGCTACCTGCTCCCAGAGAAAGTTAGCAGACAGGGCCTTTGTTACTGCAGCAATATTTTGCTCTTTAAAGGTGGCTTGGAATTCTGACTGGCATTTTCCTGTTAATTAAGAGGAAGGATTATTTACCAAAATGTTTAAATTAGTGTTAGACATTTAGGAAAAAAATGGGTCTTTGCTTTAAAAAGGTTTCTGACCTCTGCCCTAGCCAGTATTAGTATAATGTTCCTAATAAAGTGCTAAGTGAATGTATATTATATTATATTATATATTAGCCCCACTGTGGTTTACTACCACCCGAAAAATGTAAAGTGTGTAACAATGATTTTACATTGTTCGTTTGTCCTGTGAGGGGTATTGCCATGATTTTCATTGCACCATCATCCCTTGGTATATGGTAGTTCTTCATTGCTTTATTGTCTTTTGAGAATTAGGCTAAAATGTCATAATCCCTTTCATTCGTGAGAGTACTGTACTGTATAATAATGTTAAATGTACTTTATAATTACTATATTGTTTTACTGTGCGTAATTTATCAATTACTATATGTTAATACATGAAAATCACGCTATATATTGCGCTTGAGGATGGTTCGCTATTATCCACGGTTTCTGCTTTCCGCCGTAGATCCTGGAATGTCTCCCGTGAATATGCGAGATTACTGTATTAAATATTACATATAGTAAGAAAGCCAGTGTAATAATAGAAAGATATTTTTTGTATTGTGTTTCTCTGCTTATCAATTGCTTCTCTTACCTTACAGGGCACTGTTGGAGAATGAGAAGAAAAAGCGAGAAGTTGCAGAGAAGGAAAAGGAAAAAATCGAGAAAGAAAAAGAAGAGCTGATGGAGAAACTGAAGCAGATTGAGGAACAAACAAGGAAAGCTCAGCAAGGTCGGCAGCACAGGCTATTAACGACTTCTAATGATTTCTAGCTCCTGCTGACGGTCTCTGTTTCATATGTGTTCCTTTACATGAAAATTTAATATATGAAATTTCAAAGGTCAAAATGAAGCAACAACCTTTGTGCGTCTAGCTAGAACTGGAGAATCTACTTTTCTAAAAAAGAACAACAGTACCCTAATCCTAGTTCCACTTCTATTCACCATATATACATGGTGGGTATTAAGTCTTAAAAAGTCTTCAAGTGTAAAATTCAAGTGTTAACCAATTCACGGCCTTGAGAAGTGTTTCAGGGTCTTCAGTTTCAGTTGAGCAAGTCTTCATTTTTGAGTTCATACACATATTTTAGTCTGATGTCAAAAAATATTTCATTTAAATTGAAATATTTTGACTCTGAAGGGGTTTTCCCACGAAGTTGGTTTAGCTTGCTTACCTGGATTACTTGGGGTTTAACACTGAATTTTCAATAGTGCACATGTTGCCAGAGTAATTTAGCCTGCAAGCTATCCTATCACAGCACTAGTTTACTTCTGAATGGGGTACATCACCATTGTAACTCATGCTACATGCTCTGCTCTGGAGCAGGTGATGTTTTACGGTCATGAATGGGAAACAGTGCTTGAACCAGTGAAAGTACATTACCTGATATAATAAAAGAAAACACTCAGATTTGTTTTCTGAGCACAAAATAGATTTTTGTTTGCTCAAAATGTAAAACCTACTCACTCAAAATAGTGGCACATATATAACTCCATAGTCATTATCTTTGAGTCAAAAGCCATGGGAAAGTGCAAATTAAATTATTCAAGAATGTTAAATCTGCTGTTTTATATGCTCGTAATGTTGACATTACATTACATGGGACATTACATGGGACGTTACATGTCTTAATCTGTCTCTGTTTTTCCTGTTTTGAGTTTTTTAGTAGCAGGATTTCTCGTAATAGAGTCACCCATGCGTTGATCGTCGCTTTGTAAAGTTTGATTTATTATTCACAAATTAATTGTTGGACCTTTTTTTAAGACAAACTGGAATGAAAAATGGGTGCAGTCACTGTAGTGTAAATGTATGGGTATTGATTCTGGTAAAGCATATTTCCTCTTCGAGTTTGGTCTTAAATTCGGCTGGAAATGATCTTAAAAGGTTTTTAAAATTCACATCTGGATTTCTGCAGACACCCATAAATTAGACACAGCATTACAATATTATCTCTCCAAATAACTATACAAGAAAGTTTTTTTTTTTTACTGCAGTTTTTTTTGTATGTGATTGCATGCATGCTTCTGTATATGTGCGTAGAGCTGGAGGAGCAGACAAAGCGTGCTATAGAGCTGGATCAGGAACGAAAGCGGGCCCATGAAGAGGCCGAACGCCTGGAGAAGGAGCGCCGAACGGCAGAGGAAGCCAAGATGACCCTGCTGCAGCAGGCTGAAAGCCAGATGAAGAACCAGGAACATCTGGTCTGTGTGCTTTTGGTTTATTGAGTTCACCTTCGCCTCTAAAACAGTCATGGGTCATTGAAATTTCAGTCCACGTTAGTCGACTTGTATTATAACGTGCAGCGCAAGGTTATGTGTCTTGCTTTGTAATTGTGATTTGGCAGCATTTTTATAAACAGATATGATTAAAGGTTACATTTACTAACATGTTTCAGCAGAGTATGTAGGACAATAGCTAAAATATATTGCAAAAGACACAAAATGCCGTTAACACAAATATGAACTGTAATATGCAAACTGTCTTGAATACTAGAAAAAAGTCTTAATGGAAACAATTTTGAAATTTTTTTCAGGCTACTGAACTGGCTGAACTTACTTCCAAGATCTCACTTCTAGAAGATGCAAAGAAAAAGAAGGACGATGAGGCCCTTGAATGGCAACAAAAAGTATGTGTTCTTCCACCCTTTAGCACGTATCAGTTGCGCTAACATACCGATTTAAGCTTCATCCCCTTAAATTAATAAATAAATCATAAAATAAATGCAATAAAAATGTTATCTAGAGCCAGGGTAAGTGTATGGCTCTTAAAAGACTCGGTATAAGGTCATGTATTGATGCCATTTGCACAAGTACAGGTAGGCCTATATTAAAATGCTTTTTTCACATATGCGGGTGCAAGGATACCGTACATGCACACATAGCTTGAGTAGCAGTCGAACCCACAACCTTGTATGTGCAATACTTACTGTAATCAGTCAGGAGATGTGAGTGTCAGGTTCATGAAGTACATTCAGAAAAACCAAAATGATACTGCATTTATGAAGAATAGACCTCGATAAAGTGGGCATGTGACTCTGGACTGAAATCGCTAAGAGGAAAAAAATTAACTGACTCTGGGTTTTGGCAGGCCACTATGGTACAGGAGGACCTGGAGAAGACCAAGGAAGAGCTGAAGAACAAGGTGATGGTTGCCCACGTGCAAGAACCAGTCCATGCTGAGAATGAGCATGACGAGGATGATGAGAGCAACGCTGAAGCCAGCGCTGAACTCACATCTGCTGCAGCCTACAAGGACCGTAGTGAAGAAGAACGCATGACTGAGGCTGAGAAGAATGAACGCGTGCAAAAGCACCTAATGGTCAGTATCTACGATGTCTGGTTCATTCGTATGCTCATATACACTTGTGCATTTGCACGTCTCACACCTTTTGGCTGTAAACTTTACGTTAATGTTATGTAGAACATTATTTATTTACACCTTACTTGAGGGGGCACAAAATACTCAGTTACTACTGAAGTGCAAATCATGAACAAATGAAGTAAATGCATGAACCGTCATGATTGGTTAATGATGAACAAACAAGCCTTCAGTACGTAACTAACCGTTAGTTTCTGGATAATTAATAGATCAAAATATTGTGTATATATCAAGATGTAAGCAAGTGCTCAAGTAACATATTAATAACATACTACACAGGACTAATAAACAAAAAATAAAAGTAGTATTGTGAAAATAAAACCATACCTGCAGCACTTATAACTTGTGTTGTCTGCTGTCCTTCAGGCTCTTAGCTCAGAGCTGGCCAATGCACGAGATGAGACAAAGCGAACACAGAATGACATCATCCATGCGGAAAACGTGCGAGCAGGTCGGGACAAGTACAAGACCTTGCGGCAGATCCGGTCAGGCAACACCAAACAGCGTATTGATGAGTTTGAATGCATGTGATGCGTTTTGGCAAACAGAATTGCTGGAACCACTACAGGGGAATTAAACAGGGCCTTTTCCATTTCACTTCAAACCTGCTTTACACAACATATCTTGTCTTCTTCAAATAGGGATAATGCTGGACTATCAAAACAATCAAATATAATGTTATCATGTTTGAATACCATTATGTGAGTAATGGGACTTGATGTAGGGTTAATAAATTCCTCGTGTAAGGTTCGAAGTACATTCACAAAGCAAAGTATAAAATGCAGAATTATTTGTCCCAGTTATCGCTAAGTGAACAAGAATTCTAAACCTTTATATAGAGAGAACTTGTTAAATACAGTCAAACTCAGGTGCAATTAAAATATGAAAATTACCTCATTCTTCAAGGAAAGCTTAAATCCAAATAATAATATGAAGAGTCCCACTGGTAGTTTTGAACATAGTAATTTGTACAATAACAAAAATAATAGTCTAACAAAGAAGCAGGTTTGTTTGTTTTCTGGATGGCCCTCCACTGTTAGTAATTTCAGTAAATAACATTTCAGCATCTTTAGTTTTATCCTATTATAAATTTTAAGCTTAATGTTCACCATTTAAGCAGGTGGAATCATTTCTTTAAGCACACTTTTTTTTTTCTTTTTAAAGCCTTACAACAAAAATTAATGTTTGTCAAAAGTCTGTATTAGAATAACAAACAAAAATAAAAAGTCAAATTCTGGGATGCTGCAGTTGGTTTTTTTTCGTTTTTTTGTAGTTGGATCTACATATCTACATATTTCTTGTATTGAGTGCATTTAGGAATAGGAGTAGCTGAAACTAAATAGGTTTTTTATCTAACAAGTGAATGTTTAGTTTATGTTTTTAGAAAGCCTTATTTTAAGGTTAGTGTATCAGGGATCTCAAACTCAGATCCTAACAACAGGCCTACTGTTCAGCTGCAGAACGTCATGCTTGGGGTTATGAATGGCCTACTCAACAACTGTTAGTTGTATCATAATAAACCCACTTTTATGGATACAAGTCGGCTGAATTTATCCAAGCATTTTATAATCATGCTGCATCTGAGATATTTATTCTGTCATTGAATCATTTTATTTCCAGACACACAATAAATATTAAATTAATTGAATACTGAAATAATTCACCATCAGCCCTAATTAAAACACATCAGATGACTTCTGCAGGATACCATTTTCACTAAATTGAGTTTGAGACCCCAGAATTACGGCAGATTTTTGGTTATTGTTCTGATTCAATTAAGCCACAAAATGATTAATTACTACTGTAAAAGTTGCTGTGTAGCTTTTGTTAATTAAATTTTATTAAAGTTGGATGACTGTCATTTGGGTAAAAAGATGTTGATATTGCATTGTTCTTTGTAGCACAGACAGACTCTCAATAAATTACAAGCTGGCTGCTTGATTTGTTTTTTTTTTGTTTTCATTTAAATTGTTAAAATAAAGTTAAAAAAAATACAATATTTGCTGGTATTCCTTATTGGTAAAGTATATGCACATAGTATGGTTAACTGATGACACTGAATAGTATTTATTTTGTAGCTCTCTCTGGGTAAGTTGTACCTAACTGAGACATTTAAGAAATTTTATTCATTTCATGGACACCAGATACTCATTCTTGTCTAAATACCTTCATATACATATATGGCTCTCCAGAATTTTGCACTTTTTATTCCAATGGTGAAAATTCATAAGACATGTCACAGTATAGGGGTTTAACAGGTAGTGAAATAATGCAAATTCACCAGTCATAATTACTTCCTTTTATCCAGTTCAGTTACCCATTGAATTTCCTCTTTGAGACTCCAAAAATGGAAAAATGGCAGCAGATTTTTATGAATAGAACTGAACGAATCAATATGAATTGAGATGTATTTTAATTGAGATATAGGAACTGTAAGTCATTGCAGTAATGCATCATAGTATATAGTGTCGTGGCATATTTACCTTCAGTCCGCGAAAGTCGTAATGCCTAATCTTTTGCTCATTTAGCACAGTTGTTTTTAGTGTTGATTCATGTCTCACACATCGGGTTGCATCAACAGACACAATGATAATGGCACAAATAGTATTAAATGGTTAAACAAAACTAAAGGGGTTGGACTTAAGATCAGACTGAATGACTGATGGCTTTAAAAACATTCTGTCCTTCTAACTATCTGCTGAGAATGAGTCATGTTCATAGAGTTTCAGGGTCTTATCTGTTACTAAACATTCTAAACTGCTTAGACTTCTGGAATCTGTTAAAATGAAAATGAGGCACTACAATTTAATAAATGTTGTAATCGGTAATTATCATATATTATCAAATAGAATTGTGCAAATATTTACATTATTGTCATTATGTGAAATGCATGGTAATACGTGTATGTTTTGATTGAGAAATGGGTTGAATGTGTGCTGTAGCCACTCCAGTATTTGAAAACAAGGTCAATATGTCCTTGAACGGTTTTCTGGAATGGCTGATAGACCTTGGTCATGAGGGACTGATGTACAGCCATGACGGCACAGATCCATCATTGCAGAATGTTTTCAAAACAGCTAGTTCATTTTAGTTCTTAAGTTTCAGGAATTGTTTAAACAATGTTTAGGAAAAAAAGATTTTTGTAAGATGGGTTGTTAAAATTAAGTAGTGTTTTATTTTATTACCAATAACTTTATTGAATTCAGATCACTGAGCTCAAAACTGTATGTCAAATTTAGCAGCAATTCTAGCTTTAACTCGATTTATGTAGGTCTACTTTCACATTGGCCTAGCAAAACGTAAGCCAGTTGTAGGACGACCTAACGAAAAGAATGAAGCATATGTTACCGATACAAATTATCAAATTTTTTATCTTTTTAATAGATGGTTAAATAAGTTGATGAAAATGAGAATGAAAAGCAGAAGTAGAAATAAACTAAAAGTAGAAAAAAAACTGTGGAAATTCTGCAAAATCATTGAATCTAGTTTTGAAATCTTGAAATGAAACAAAAGCCTAGCAACAAGTGACAAGCAAACAGCCCTTTGCAGCCCTGTATTTAACCAAGTCACTCGTAACGCTCAAAAATGAATTAAAAAGGTTGCTGAAAAATTTGGGTCTAAATCCTACCTTTTAACTATGGATTCCTGTATTTAAATGTGAGTTAATTTAATGTCATGTGTTTTAGCCCTGCCCATGGGCTGAGCTCTATTCAAGGACAATGGGGTCTGTCTGTAAATGCTCATGTAACAGCCAACCCTCATGCACACTTGAATAGCATGGCCAGTTTTGTGCGTTTCTGCTCCCCTATTTTGGGCCGCTTTTTGGGTGCACCTCTCAGCTCAAGCTACAGAGTCCCACCATGCGTCTGGCATAAAGGATTCGGCCCATGCTCAGTGCGCAGCGGCAGCTCTCAGGACACCAGGTAAAACGTTTTGCTCTGTTTTTGTGTATGTACAGACACTCCTCTACTTACGAACTTTCAACTTACGAACTTTCAGACATATGAACGAGGAGGACTGTAAGTCCAACTTGTGTTCGTTGGGCTCCTGTTTCCTGTCCGCAACATCAATTTTTTTTTTCTGCACGCCAATTCCACCTAGTACGACTTCTGGCCGCTACTTCCGCCGCGCAGCAGTGTAGCGTGCGTACTCCCAGTGTCCTAGTTCTTTGTACTTGCGTTTACCCTTAAAATGATGTTGAATAACAACTTTTACTTTCACTTAACGAACATTTTAAGTTACGGACAGCCGTTCGGAACATATCTCATTCGTAAGTAGAGGAGCGTCTGTATATATTTTAGTCGAAGAAGTCAAAGAACACATGCTGAACATCAATATATGAGTTATTATTCCAGCAAGTACATACTGAATTTAAATTTAAAAGGTAATTAGTACATTTTGGACATACTGTGCATATGGCAAATTGTGCCGATTGTCTAATAATCCACATTTAATGTATGTACTTTACATTTGCAACTATGACTATATAGTTAAAGAATAGCTTGCGCATATTAGTGTGCATGAATTGTCAAACTTGCATATAATTGAAGTTTAACTTTGTATCTTTCATGTTGGGATGGTCATGGCCTTTAGCAGCATAGGAGAAAAGGTTGTACTGCACATTGTTAATCAAGACGGCATGAAAACCACTACACAAGTCACAGAGGGTGAATCCCTGTTGGATGTTGTCATCAATAAAAACCTGGACATCAGTGGCTTTGGTAAGGAAGTTGGGAATTCGGGCAAAACTGTGTTCCACACAATGTGCACAGGATTTACTGGTACTCTGCATTTCCAGACTCCGTTATATTTGATACTGCATTGTCTTATATGATTTTCTGTAATAGCAATATGGATTTATGGGATTTTAGACAAATAACAAACTACTTCAGCAGTGAGATTCATCTGATTCATCAGTTGTATTTCATTTTATCAGTGCCTTTCCTTTGCAGGGGCTTGTGAGGGAACATTAGCGTGCTCCACTTGCCACCTAATTTTCGATGAAAACATTTATATCAAACTGGGACCCATAATGGATGAGGAGATGGATATGCTTGATTTAGCTTACGGGCAAACTAAAACGTAAGTTCTACCTCAAAATGATTGAAACATCCCAGTATATTGAAATTGATCTGCTGTATGTGTTGGAAAATTGCTCCTATGCAAAAAGCCTTTGAATATGGATACTATTTAATATATATGACATTGTGTAGTAGTCGGGTAATTTATATAATTGTGAGGTCATAATAATATGAAAGTGTTTTCTTTTATGGTAGATCCAGGCTGGGCTGCCAGGTAAACATACAGAAATGGATGGATGGCATGACTGTGCATGTGCCCCAGGAGATCAAAGACAGAAGAAGCGAGTAATCACCAATGATTAAACACTGAAGAACGTTTTCAAACAAAATGTTATCAGCATCAGCATGCACAATAATTAGGTTTTGTCATAGAGCAAAATGCTAATAATATACAATGAGTGGTCACTTTATTATGTACACTTATCTAGTACTGGGTAGGACACACTTTTGCCTCCAGAACCGTTTCAAGGGGAGACGAATTGTGTGTTCTGAGAAGTCTATCTACAGACCACTTTTATAATGAGCTGTTATTTTTCAATGCATGGCCTTCCTGTCAACTTTAATGACTCTGACTATTTGTCTCCGACTGCTCTCATTAACACCATGTTAACAGGGTGTTTCTTGGCTACAAAAATGCCATTGAGAGCATTGTTTTGTTCATTAGGCCATTCTTTCTAAACTTAAGATACCGTATTGCATGGAAATCTGAGATGCTGGAACCGCCACTTCTGACACCAGCAATCACACCACATTCAGAAACATTTAGATGGCAGATTTTAGCCACTCTAATGTTTACTCAAATGATAGCTGAACCTTTTCACCTTGTCTGTGTGGTGCAGGTATTCAGTCACATAATTTGCTATTTGTAGTTTCACACTGTTCACGTCAACAATCATGTGTGCCTAATAAACTGGCCACAGAGTATACGTTTAAAAGTTAGGAATATTATTAATATATAGTATACAGCGTAAATTAGTATACCATCTACGAAAGCTAAATAAGCTTATAAAATTAACGTTTTTACAAATTATAAATGTATTTATTTTGCAATATGATAAAAGGCTATGTTGCAAAAATGAGTCTAGTCACTAAGAAAATTACACTGTAAAATTCCGAAATTGGTCTTTTGAGGCTAATTACGGGTTATTTGTCAAGAGATTAGGCTCTCTCAAAAGTCGATAAAAGTACTAGAAAACTGGCAAATCATTGATTTCAAGCCAAAACACAGTAGCACAAGTTTCAAGTTGAAAGTTTCGAACTTCATACATAGTTATGCTGAGTACAGTGTGCAGTGAAATGCACGGATTCCTAGCTCCAGACTGCTGGAGAAAAGGCGGCTTAACTTTGAGAGACAAGACAGAGACAAGACATCATATATTACAACATTAGACACTGAATAAAATCAAAATATCTATGGTGTGCAAAATTGGCAGTAAGTGGAGGTAGTGCAAGAGTCCAGAAATAAATATGTATATGTGTATTTATATATCTAAATGTGCAAGTTAAGTAGGCTGTTGTGTACCTTGGTGTGCGGGTTCTAAACACTCCTCATTTAGGATCTGCATTGCCAATGGAAAGAAGCTCTTCCTCAGCCTTTCTGAGCTGGCTTTCAGGCCGACCTCAGCAGATTGTTGGGGTTGCTGGGATCCTTAATAATCTTTGTATTCCTGGACCTGCATTGTCTGGCGTAAATGTTCTGGAGGTTGAGAAGGGCAGGTCTGATTACGGCTGACCACACAGCTCTCTGAGGATCCTTGTGATCCTGCTGTGTGCTGTTCCCGAACCAGGCAGTGATGTTCCCTGTCAGGATGCTTTTGATGATGGGTCTATAGAAATTCTTTAGTCTTGGGAGGGACTGCCTGAAGTCCCAGAGATGCGTAAGGTACTACAGGCATTGAGGAGCCTTCCTAACTAAGGAGTCAGTGTGCAGGGACCAGGTCAGGTCCTTGGTTATGTAAATATCAAGGTATGTGAAGTTACCAACACTTGCCACTAAAGCCCCATCAAAACTGATGTGGTGATAGGTCCCTCTGCTGCATCCTAAAGCAACCTGAAACATTCAGGTCACCACTGCAAGCAGACACTATGTTTTTGCTGGAAAAAGTACAGAAAATTTGCAAAGCAAGTGCCCCAAAACTGGCTGTGGAAAGCTAAACTGGAATAATTATTTAATCTTGTAGAATAAGACACATTTTGCACAGCAAGGGGCCAATCTGGAGGGAGCCAATGCTGGAGCCAAAGCACAAGAATACCCATATACCAAAGGTACATTAGCAAAGGGGAAATCTTTCATGAATCTCTCATCTGGCTGAGTGAGACCAAATCATCTTCTTGGATCTGATGGTGCCCAAAAGATATTGTGTCTCTCAGGGGAAGAGTACAGCAACAAGTGCATGGTTCCCACAGTGAAGCATGGCGGTGTTCGTGTTCTTACTGTATATGGGGACGTATGAAGGCTGAGAATCTGTTTCATTGATGGCATCATGAATTCACAGATGTACTGCAAGATCCTAAAAGACGAGATGCTACCTTCTATCCACATCACAAGTTGCTGGACACTTTGTCAACACAACAAGGTCCCCAGACATTCATTGCTCCATTCTTAAGCAAATATAAAGCACTGCAGGGGCCAAGTATGTCAACCAACAACCTGACTGAGCACCTTTGGGAAATTTTGATTAGATGCCACACAGCATTAATGCTCAATCATCAAGACACTGAAGGAGGTCATCCTGCACGAGTGGTACAGGATAGACAGACAGCATGCTATGAATTGGTACAGAGCTATAATAAGTAATGTTGGACATACAAAGTACTATAATATTAAATATTTGCAGTATTTAACCAATAGTGGATTTAACAACATACTTAAATGCTGTCATTGCTGAGTACATATTTAATACAGTTCCCATGAATTGTAATAATCATTATTTGGGAATTCTGTTTCAGAAGAGGTTCAATCATTTTTGATGCATAATGTAATGAAAAAAAATCTAATGATAAAAAGCAGATACAGTATGTCAGTTTTGATAAATGTCGAAATCCCAAGGCCAACAGCTGTCCAATATCTCTAACTACTGAGTTGTGTTAGTGTTTGCACCTACACAAATCTCCTCACATATTTATTAAAAGCTGCCTGCAACTGTCTATGACTTCACATTTCAACTTTATTACTTTTCATAACTTTGAAACATTGGTCATTTGTACCATGTTAGATAGCAAGGTTAAAAACAAAGGAGATGTTGAAATCTTGGCATGGTGCATTTAATGTCCACTGGGTGGTGATATATCACAGTACAAAATCTTAAAATTACCTTAAAATTACCACTATAATGTCAGGATTTGCAAACAGAAAAACATATTGTTAAATGAAATGCTAAAAATCTAAAAATAATATTTCTAGATTCATGTAATCTCTTTCTTGATTCATGCAGAGCTCGCTCTCTACACCCATCTCCTCCAGCTCCAGCTCCTCTGGGAAGATATCAAGGCGTTCCCAGGCCAACTGACAGATATAATCTTTCCAGCATCTGCAATCTCATCCTTTCAATCACTACCCAGACCTCATGACCGTAGGAGTAGGAACGTAGATTGTCTGTTAAATCAATAGATTCGCCTTTCAACTCAGCTCACTCTTCACCACGACTGACCGGTACAATGACCGTGCTCTCCAGTACCCTGACTCAAGCCTCTTCTGGGAGGCTAGGGAGTATGATCCCCCTGAAGTAGGAACTCTCCTGTCCCCAATCTTAAAATTTGGGACCACCACCCCATTCTTCTATTTCAGAGGCACTGTCCGACTCCTCCCAATCACACTCTTCCAGAGGCTTGACACCTCTCACCCAGGGCAATTCCAGAGTGGAGTACAGCCCTGCCACTCTCCAGGAGTTTCTATGCTGTGCATTGAGGTGAGCCCCATAATATCAAGATGGTGTCTCTCTACCTCCTGCACTAACTCAGGTTCCTTTTCCACCAACGAAGTTACATTCCATATTCCTAAAGCCAGTTTTGGTAACTGCGGATTGCCTGGCAGCCAATCCACATCACACAGGACCCTTATGGCCCACAGAAGAACAGTCCTTTGTAGCTTATTCAAGCTGTGCTGTTGCAGGTGCTTATCTTGTTAGCGCAATAACTCAATAAGTAGTTGAGGGATAAACACTGCAGACACATCGTATAGGTGAAGACATAACAGATCAGATTTTGAAACAAATCACAACAAAACAAAAGCAGTGGCACATATTGATAGCAATGAAAAGAACAATCTCAGACTTGCTCTCATTAGAGTGATAACTCATAAAGTATTTAATGGATAAATCCTACAAACATATTATATGAGTGAAGATCTGGAACCCTAAATTTTGAGACAAATCGCACCAAAATTGAAGCAACGCTGCTTAGTGGGAGCCAAGGAGAAAAGAGACTGCAGAAGACACTTGAACTTGTGAAGATGATAACTAAAAAGTATTTCATGGATCTTGTTATTACTTTGTAAAAATATTAAATTGATAAAGATCAGGGGTCATCACCATAGCAAATCTGCCAGAGATTTTGATCAAAATGCTCATATATATTTTATTTTATCCATGTACATGATATTTAAAAACATAGTCTACATTTTTTTTCTCAATCAAATCATTTTGACATGGTGGATGATCCTTGATAAAGATCTACATGCAATTTCATTTCAAGATAAATTGCACCAAAATCACGCAAGGTAAAAGCAAAGGAAGAAAAGAGCAGCTGCAGAAGTCAAATTTCACATCAGGGGTTGGCTGCAGATGACTGCGGTTGGGTGCGTTTAGCCCAGGTTTTCATGCCTAACGGAAATGCATCTGTGTGCATCAACCTTGCATGTGCAAGATAATTGAATAGGTATTTCCAGTAGGTGGCAGAATGGAGTTTCACAGATCAGCATTCAACAAAAAATGAAGAGGAAGAGTAGTTGTTGTTGTTATTGTAGTTATGGTGAGCAACTGCATGAGGAGGATCAGAGATACCGCATATCTAATTTTCATACTGTCCATATATTACATTGAGGTATACAATATTTTTGAAAGTAGCACTATTTCAGCATTTTGCCATCTTGGGGGGGGGGGGTTTGTGGTTCTGGATACTTTTGTTACAAGGATTTCAAAATAATGTGATATGCCTTATTACCATAATAAGTAACACCCAAGTCTTGACTAATAATTTTAAAACTGTTCATAATTGTTTACCCATTTCACTATACTGCTTGTATTTGTGCTTGTTGCAATATACCTGCTCTCTTCTGGTCTGGTGGAATATCACTGCTGTATTCATGCACCAACCACGACCATCTGCATCCACAGCCAAATGTAGTATGAATACAAGTTGCAGCATGGATGACTGTCTGTAGTCTGAAAGCGAATGTGGAAAAGTGAAGTATGACCCAGGCTTTAGTGGTGTCACATGAAAGGATAGCCATAGACACCGATTTGGTAGACCAGAATACATTGAGACAAATCACACAAGGCTGGGCTTTTTTTGGGGAGATGGGGAGGGTGTGTAAGGGGATTAGAGATGGAAGAGGTTAGTGGGTAATGAAAAAGTAGCGATTGAACAGGTGGAGGGGGTGATGAAATACATAATTGCTGTTCAGACAGCATCTGGTTAATTTTGATATTAAAAGAAGTCCATAAAACTGTCACTGCTAAAAGTAGCAGTGTATTGTAGTATTGCAGTATTGTAGTATTGTAGTATTGCAGTGTAGCAATTGTATTGGTAACTTGGATTTACAAATTGACAGCCTCATTAGTGAGATTAGTTACTGTTCTGAAAAGAACGTTAGGAGTAAATCGCTGAACAAACAGAATAGAAATTTCTGTGTTTTTGCAGTATTTGGAATACTTTTGTTTTTAAAATAGTTATTTTGTTCAGGGCCTGATTGACAGCTATGTTGTAGCTGTTTGAAATATCATTAAGATCAATAAATCAATAAACTTTAAAGAAAAACTTTCAGTTTTGCATTGTACGTGTATTGCTGGAGTGTAAATACATGTATTGTAACCTTGGATAAGGAAAATAATGTATTGTCCATCAGCTACAGCTGCTTATATTCAAAAATTAATAAAGGAGGAACAAGGTTTCTTGGCAACAGGCATCCTTTAAAAAACTGAAATCTGAAAACAGTGTCTACAAAGCAGCTTATAGATTTGTATTCATTTATTCTGTGTTTGACTAAAGCACAAATGTAACAATGTTTACAAATGTTTTTTTAAAATTTAGCATATAATTTGATGATTTTATTCTTTGGTTCTTGCTGTACTAGAGATAGTTTTGTAATGGGTTTAACAGAATCTTCATAACAAATGGAGAAAATTTTCAGTGTGAGTACATTTATTTTTGAATAATACAATTAATAACAGGACATTAGAGGAGCTTTGAACACAGATGGTGACAAGCTTCACAAAATGATAAAGGAGTCACCTTACAATGCATGGAGTCGCCTAAGTATTTTGGTACATATGGTTTTTTTTGCACACATGCTTTTAAAATCACATATCGGGATGTCATTGCTGCAGCAAAAAATGTATGATATGCACTAAATAATGACAAATGAACCTTACTAATATTAATAATTATATTATAATTATAAACAAAAGATTGTGATTAGTGCTCTCTATCAGAAGAGCAAGTCTTTATTTTGTATAAAATAATTGACATTATCCACATAATTCAGGCACTCCAAACATAAGAAGTAGAGTAATTGTATTGTCTTAAATAATGTTAAGGCATTATTTTCTCTTCTTGTTTATGTCAAAATATTTTCCAGTGTCTGTTTAGTGGGTGCACTCATCTGTACGTTCCATACCATAAATCTTAATGTTCAATTTCTTTTTCTAAATGTTCAGTTACAATTTACATTCTTATGTATCTAAATATACATTTGTTTAATACTTACTACTCATTGCCAAATTTAAAACATTTAATAGAAGAGGTTGTTTAGCATATAAATTATGTATACATGCATATTAATATTGCATACATTTGTTGGCATATATAAAATACAGAAAAAATGTAATTACACTATATATTTGTTTCATGCACAATATTTTTTAAAAAGAAATGTCTTTGAACAAAGCAGTATATAAAAAGGAATTTGGTTTTGCAACAGTTTCAGGCTTTATTGATTAAAGAAAATTTAATACTACTGTATTTTCCAAAATAGTATTTTTGATATCACATTTCATCATTATTAAATTCTTCATCATGTATTTGCAGTACAAAAATAAATAATTATATGTGTACAGCATACTTTTGCAAAAATAGAAATTCTTGGAATGTCCAATTAGGGTCAAAGTCCTGCAGATTCTACATTTCATTTAATACACAAAATATGTAGGCCTATTTAGTTAAAACATTTTCCAATAATAAACCATATTTTCCAATCAATAAGTTCATTAAAGTAATTATGAGGTTTTAAAGTAAAGTTTTTAAATAAAAATAATCAATCCCTCATTCAGACTAAACAGGCAATCCTTAATAGAATCTGTGATTCTGTGCTCTTAAAATGGTGGTTTTTCGTCCCATTGTAGGTGGGCCACAGTATGTGCAGACTTTCAGCATTCTGCAATACCACTTTAATTGTTTTGCTTTTGATATGGCCAAAATTCAACTAACATTGTTGACATTTAGTGTACAGCACTGGAAAAAATTAAGAGACCACTCTATATTACTTCTCAAAAAATCTGCTCAATTAAATCCTGGTTTAATTCTAGTTCGGCTGGCAGAAGGCTACACTGCGAGGCAGGCTGCTTCCAGGCTCAAAGTTTCTAAGACAGCAGTACAGAAGAATAAGGTGAAGCAGGAGACGTTGGGAATGACCAAAACCCAGCCAGGTAGAGGGTGGAAGCAACTTTCCAATCCCAGAGATGACCGTCAACTTATCCGACGGTTTCTCATTAATCAGAGGATGACATCAAGTGACCTTTGAAAGGAATGGGAAACATTAAGTGGTGTGAAGTGCACCGCTAGGATAAGTTTGTATTAGGCTCCTAGAAACAGGAAGACCTATAAACAAGGAAGGAGCCCTTCATCAGTGCGAAGTAGGAAAGAGCCAGAGTTGGAATTCAGAAAAATGTATATTTTACACAGGTGCATACCCATAAATTGATAAATGAGAGAAACTGAAAATTTTGCTGTGGTCTCTTAATTTTTTCCAGAGCTGCATAGTGATGAGTTTTAAAATGAGCACTCCACAACTCTGCACACGGCTAGGACCAAAAACAAATGCCAAGAAAATAATTAAAAAGTCACACCACTGTGCTACCCATATATAGTACCTATTTTTCCACAATATTATATTCACAAAGTACAGTTTATTCAGGATAATTAATTGTCATAAAACTAATTTGATACTACCAATCAATGTGGTTGTTAGAAATGTATTACACTAAAAGTCTTCTCCATTGTTCAATTTTAAAACGTCTTCATCAGCTGCATCCAAAAGACTTTTACTTTGACATTCCAATTTACTTTTATGCAGTCCCTTTTCTGGCCCTTTAACATCTGACTGGCAGTTCTTATTGTCAGTGTGACTGAAGTACTCCTTGACGGTGCTTTTTACTGCTGCTGGAAGCCTTATTCTAATTGTGTGCTTTATTGTATGGCTAGCCTTAGTGAAGGTTTTAGACGGACCTGATATGGAAGTACAGCTCTCAGATGAGCTTCCTGGCAACGTACTATTTGTGGTGTTTGGTTTCTCAGGCTGCTTGGTTGAAACAGAGTGTAGAATTAAAGGAGGTTGTTGGACATACAACACAGTCTGGGATTTCTGGTCCTCGACAGTCTGACTTACCATTCCTTTTAAGTCTGGAGTGTCTGTAGCGGCATTAGACAATTTCACTGAAAATCTGTTTTCTTCAACTGCTTGAGAAGTTGGATTTTTCACTGATAGCTTGTTGGAAGTTATGTAGAGAGTGATTTTCGTTCGCTTCATGTTATCCACATTAAGATTTTCAGGCTTCATGGACTGAATGTGTTTCATGCATGTTTCTTGGCTCTGCACCTTTGAACCTTCTTGAGAAGCGCCAGGTTCTTCATTCATATACATTTTTCTAGAAATCTCAGGCACCTGTAGCTGTGTTATCTGTAAATATCTGGAGTCCACCTCACCTCCATTAGTTTCATAGTTGAGATCCTGGCCAGTCTCATCTCTGTTAGCTTTCAGACTGTTATTTACAGATTGAGATTCACTTTGACTTGCCTTCACATTTTTAATATGAATTGTGTTGTTAGTTTCCTTTCCAGAGGCTTTTTTCTCTTCATCCTGCTCATCGCACTTGGTATACCAGTCAAATGACAAGGTATGGTCTCTGGCCACTGGCCTTTTCAATGTCCAGTCCATGGGGAACTTTTTAGGAGGTTCAGGTGTTAGTGGTTGCCACCGTGCAGATGTCCCAAACATAAAATCTAGGGAGGAGACATCACTGGGTGTGAAAACAGTGTCTGAGCAATATGAGAAGGCACTATCTAACGAGCTCAAAGAAGATGCTGATGGTGAGGTGGCTGTGGAAGACAGGCTGGAGAAACTTGACATATTGGGTAAGGTGAGTCTAAGCTGTTGGTCCTTAAACTTTGATGGAATCTGGGGTGATCTCCAAAGCATATGCTTGGGCTGATTGCTCATTCTGGGACTTAAGTCATCAGTGGGTCCTGATGTCTCCTCTAGGTGCAGCTTACTCATGTACTGTGAACAGCTTGCCTGGCTGTGCCTAAGAGTTGCATCATAGCTTGACTGGCGAATGACAGTAGCGTGAGAGTGAAGAAGGTTCTGTGAGCTCTGGCAAACGCTGGGTTCAGATGAGCATCGGCCACGAGATGACTGGATGCCCTGGCCTTCAATTGGAGAGTAGACATTGGAGCAAATAGGCATATCATCCAGATCCATGCAGCAGACATTGTCCTCTGTCCAGTACTGAGATTTGAAAATGTCCATTTCATCCAGAAGACTCCACACCTTCTCCTCTTTCACAATGTCATTTTTCAATGGCAGGAACCATGAATCCGTATCAAAACTGTGAAGTCCTTTCAGTCTTTCCTGCTCCGAATCAAATTCATCTGAAGAGTAACGTTGTGGGGAATAATCACCTTGAAAGCAGAAAGGAAATATATTATTACTGTAAGAAAAATGTTTGCGTAGACCAATTCATATCAATGAATATAATAATTCAGAAACGTACCTAAAGCATCCTCCAAATTTTCTTGACTTCCATGTATATTTGTGAACACAGATTCAATGTCATGGCCAAATATGGTGTTGGTATTCTCAATCAATAGTTGTACAAGGCTGGCAACCTAGGAAATAACATTAAGAAAAAACTCTCAGTTGTAACTATGATTCCATCTGATTAGTAAATACATTTGAATAAATATCTCATCACAAGTTCATCCTTAAGGTAAAATATAATTAGTGTTAAAAATTACTGAGGTAGATATATGTATATATGTAAGTTTTCCATTTTTCTTATGCCATTTTGTCCACTGGTCTGAAATGGCAAGTGTTAGAAAACGTAAATGAATTGGACAGAAAAGTGAGAAATTTGTTACAATATATTTCTCTGAACTGTGAGAATGGCACTCTGAATTTGAAAATCTATTTTGCTTGTAACTCCATATACATTTATGAATTAAAAAAACATTTTGAACAGTGCTTGTGTACACATCTTATATCAATTTAATAATTCCCCGGCTGATACAAAAATATTTGTATTGTTTGCTAACAGAATTTTCTGCATTTCTGTATTTTTGGCAGAATTGTTTTAAACTTATCAGATATAAATTCATATGATAGAAACATTGATCTTTGTAAGATCAAACAAGCAAAACAAATCCAATCTGCATATTTTATATAGAGCAGTTGCAACAGAATGTAATTAAAGATAACAAATGGTAGAAAACACTGTGATAAACACTGGTATTTGGCTGAAGTTTCATTTTGTATTGATGGCCTATTGAAAATGTTGATATTCAACATGGAGAATATAATTAATGTTGGCAGGCATGGTGTCATTACACAATGTTGCTGCTAACTGCCAAGTCTCCCCAAATTACTTTACTGGGACCAATTCCTGTTTCTTGTGTTTATTTACTCAGTTGATCCATGTTGTCAAAACACATAATATGAAAGCAATGGTGGGAGAAGTCATGCATCTATGAAAAACAAAGGAGAATCCATTTTTCTGGAGGAAGCATTTAAAATGGGTTCAGCATAATATCCTTGACATGGACATCCTGATGATCTGTGGCACCTTTTTCGTTGACTTATTTTCTTGCTCAGGATCTGCAGTCACAGGCAACCATAGCATGTTTGGGGCGATGCAGAGTGCTAGATTACAAGCATTCATTTGATTCTCCTCTGAGTTCTCCTGTATGTGATGAAGGAGGCAAAAGAGATGCTGTAGAAGAAGGGTGTTGGCTTCAGGGAGCTGGTTCAGCAACCTGTTGAGCAAGAGGATGAAACATCGATGATTTGTTTCACAGCAGCTCTCCAGAGTGTGACACTAACCAATGACAAAAGGGCATTTTTTCCTCACCCTTTTATTGTCCTGATCTGTTCATCATGACCATCAATGTCCAGAATTTCCATCCACTTTTCATACAACTCTGTGGAAAGAATGCTACCGGGCACATTGCGGAGAAAATCCTATAAATTCCAGAAATGATGATAATTAAGCTAGATTGTGCAAGCTATTTTACAGCAACAATTATAATCTTTTCACTACTTAAATCACAACCAAACAACAGAGGTGGGTAACTCAGGTCCAGAGAGTAAAAAATCCAGACCAAGACTTTGTTTCAACCAACCAGTTGAGCATAAAGAGTCACAGTCATGGAGTATTCAACTGGTTGGTTGAAACAAAATCCCAGTCTGGACTTTACTCTCTGGACCTGAATTACCCAACTCTGCCAAACAAACAATGTACCACATATTTCCCTTAAAAACTAAACTCACTGACTTATATGACAGAATGTAGAATTTTCTGAAAAGAAGCAAATGATTATAAATAACAATTAGAGACAACAAGAAACCCTGGATTGCTATATGCATATGTGTGCTTGTAAATTTATAATAAATATATTAATATACAGAGGTGGACGTACATTCTCCTTTTGATCATGGTGACAATAACGGCAGACTTTTGTAAAAGCTTACAGTGATAACAGATGCGACCACGAAAACCGACTCTGATTCCAGCTGTACCACATTCCCAGAATTCAAACGCTCCTTTAGCTCTTTGCAAGTCTTCACATTGGCAGAACGTCTGAAAATTCCTTTTGTTCTTGGGCCCTCTTGGTAAAGGAGGATTAGCATGTCCTAAAAATGAAACATTTAAACAGAACAACATTAACCTGAGTCTAGAACGCTGGGAATACTGATCTTAATACTGAATATTTCATGTAACACTGTTCCACATATTTTCATTTAATATTTTCTGTTTGTCTAGGTAGGTGAGGCATACTTATTTCTTTGGAAAGGCACAGGAATTATTTTAAACTGTGCTTGATGAATATCTGAAGGATTTCATAACAAATTGTCGAGGTTTTAAAATATACATAGTACTATAACATAACTATGTTTACATAACTGCAGCATGTTAACAGCATCTGAGGATTTCTGAGTAATTATCCACATCAGCCACTCAAAGTTTACTCTGAACCTTAAAAAAAAAGTTTTTCTCTGCACCTTATTGTGAAGTTGTGCTCTGTGCATTTCATGTGAGATTGTTGAATCTCACCTAAGTTTATCATGTTCATTTTTTGCCCAAAGACATTAATGGCCTGACATTTTCACCTATTTTCAGGAACACAACAGATTCCTAAGTAAGGGGAAACCTGTATATTTAAAGAATCTTTAATGATTCTAATAACAGATATCTGAGTGATATGAATATATTTTACACCGTTTCAGTTGGAGGTGTCTTCTCACCAGTATAGGTTTAGGAAGGTTTCCATTGTGACAGATGGATGATAACGAATGACCAAATAGCTTTCTGGGTGCAGCTGATGGGTGCGATTCACCTCCACTCGAGCTGCTATTTCCTTTTCTCAAAGCCCAGTCGATGAGAGACTTTTTTCTTCCAATGTGTTTCTGAAAGATTTCTTTAAAACACAAAGAATTTCCTGGACATTATTAAAACCATAAAGGAAATGTAAGGATTGACATGGAACAACATAACCACACACTAATAAAGGACATATAGTACACACACCATACACTTTATTAGGAACAGCTATACACCTGGTAATTGATGCAATTATTTAGTCAGTCAATCACATCGCAACAGTGCAATGCATAAAATCATGCAGATACAGGTCAAAAGCTTCAGTTAATGTTCACATCAAACAGCAGAATGAGGAAAAATGTCAAATGATTGTGACCATGGCATGACTGTTGGTGCCGGACAGGCGGGTTGGAATACTTCTGTAACTGAACAGAAACCTTTAAGGGGAAAAGAAATTACTCTTAAGAACTTAAAAACCTGGTTGTCTATGTGGAGTGTGCATACCCTTTTATAACTGAGGATGTGTTTGTAGTTCGAATACACCAGCAATCAACTAAAATGACTTTGAATGACATATAAAGTTCAACTGCCCCTAAAGGATTTTCCTGATGTTGTCTTTGTTGCATCCTATTGCAAACGCTATGGCCTGCGAAGAACTTTCAGAGCAGGAACAAGATCTTTGTTCTTTGTTGATCGGTATAGATTTGAGAGGGATAACAAAGAATGTCCAAAGCATTAGCTATATCATGCAGCACAGTGAGGACAGCTGTCAACAAGTGGAGAAAATACAGCACAACAGTGATGTCACAAAGAACAGGATGTCCCTCAAAAATTAATGAGAAAGACAAGAAGAAAACTGGTCAGGGAGGCTGCCAAAAGGCCTACAGCAACATTACAGAAGCTTCAGAAATTTCTGGCAAATACTCCCTGCATTTGACAACAATATCAGCCATTACAGGGGAGGGTAGCAAGATGGAAGCCTTTATTCATGTAAACAAAAACATCCAAACCTGACTACATTTTTCAAAAAGATACATCCAGGCTCACAACACCACGGGGAAAAATGTGCTATGGTGTGCCAAGTCCAGGTTGAATTTTTGGCCAAAATTCCATAAGGTATGTTTGGCACAAGAACAACACAGCAAATCACCAAAAGAACACCATACCCACGGAGAAGAATGGTGGTGATAGCATCATGCTTTAGGGCTGCTTTTCCTTAGCCAGATCTGGGGCTTTCGCCAAAGTTGAGGGAATCATGATTAGCCCCAAATACCTATTGAATTTGGCACAAAACCTTCAGGCATGACCAAATCAACAAAGGAACAAAGGAGCCAAAAGAAGATCAATGCTTTGGAAGGCCCAGATCTGAATCCAAATGGAAATCTGTTGGGTGACCTGAAGAGGGCTGTACACAGGAGATGTCCTCACAATTTGAGGAATCTAAAAAATGTTTTCAAGCATGAGTGGGAAATTTACCGGATTCTTGTAAATTATTTTTTTACACCTAAAAATTTCTATTTTCTCACACAACTGAAGTGGAAAAGTTCTCACATGATTTATTTTGGTTTCATTTTTTTACTTCACAAAAAACTGCCATTTCAACTGAAGTATATTGACTCTTTACATCCACCGCATAGTACGCATAGCGTGAAATTGAGATAATTGCAGGAAAGGAAATTGTGACGATTATGTTCATGGGACTTACTGTACTGGCATGACAGGAAGTTGTTACCCATCTAATTTATAAACTAACTACATGGCTGGAGGGAGGAAATGCAAACTCCACACACATAAGCTGGAAGTATGAAGACTGCAATAGACTATCAAGTCACTCTTGCAAACATATTACACATATATAATAATTTCTCATGTTTGTGAAAAAAAATTAATCCTGTTTACAAATTAAATTAGACTGCGGTGACAAGTTACACGTGATTAATGTTAGAAACATAACTGCAAATCAATTTTTTTTTTACAATAATATTCATGTACCTGGAGCACTGCTTTGGGCATGATTATGCATGGATTTTCTCCATCTAAGGACGAACTGGACCTGTTGTTCCTTGGGCAGTTGCTCTATGATCACGTCATAGGTTAGGATGTTGTCAGTTGAGTGGGGTTGATCCACATGGTCTCGTAAGCAGTTTGTGATTATGCTGAAGGGATACTCATGACCTGAAAAATAGGACATTGGGTAGGTATTGCAGCAAAGTTAAATTCCTCTTATACTCTGACATCTGGAAACAGTGCTAAATACTGGGCCACAATGGTTTATATTCAGAAAACTATAAACTGTATCAATTAGTTACCAATTAGGCCAGGGGTCTCCAACTCCGGGCCTGGAGAGCAACTATCCAGTAAGGTTTCTATGCTACCCGGCTTCTGATGAGCCACACCTGTTCTCAGGTAAATAGCAGGAGCAGGTGTGGGTCATCAGAAGCCAAGTGGGACAGAAAAACTACAGGATAGTAGCTCTCCAGGACCGGAGTTGGAGGCCCCTGAATTAGGCAATTGTGCTGATCAAGAGGTTCCACTAGTCTTTACACCAAGGTGGAACCATAGGCTGAGCCCAGAAATTTAGCACAGACACTCAGGATTTGGCCAGTTGAGTCACCCCCCACTTGCACATTAAAGCTGTGCTGCTGTTTATGGTTTCTGTACATCTGTGCATTTTCAGCAGGAGCCTTGATGGCAACATGTGTTCAGTCAGTGGCACGGAGGACATTTGGGAAGCCGACCACCCAATAAAACTTTCCCTTTGTTCTTCTCCTTTGCTTTTGTGCATCGGGAAAATTAGTGGGGCAACATTGCCTCGGCAAACTGTGTCAAGGACCTCGATACAGAAGACTGGGAAATGTGCACCACATTACCAGCCACCTCTGAAACGTTCCAGTTTCCAGGACGGACAAAGCACTTGTTATTTTCACGAGGCCTGGCAAAGGAATTTGGGTGGTTGCTATGTCTAGACAGTTGTTCAGGCAGGAGTCGGCACAGAAAGATTAGAGCTTCATGGGCCACTGAAAGACTTGCGGTGCATTCTTTGACTGTCAGTTGTAGTACATCAAGACAGGTGGAATATTGTTGGTTGGCTCTGTGTTTGCAACCTTCTCTGTTTGTCACACTCCCGCAGCAGTGCAATTACATGCAGCACAGGCAATGTGGCGTAGGATTGTGAGGACACACTGTTTCCTTTCAACCTACTTGTAATTGAAATTTGTAAATCAACCAGTAATCAACCAGCCTATTGTAATCAACCAGTCATTTAGCCTAACTGACTTGCCCGCTAGGCAAGTTGATAAGGCAGATATCACCTGTGCTGAATCTAGCCTAAATATAATATATTTGTATATTCTGTTGTGTATATAATAGTGTTAATTACATCCATTTTAGATTTTAATACTAGATATATAATAAATGTTAAGTTTTATTTTGTTACATGTTAGACTTTCTAAAAAATGCAATACTCAGTTTGACCAGGGCGTAGTTGGTTAAAGCTCTTAAAAGTGCTTAAGTCAATGGCGGAATGTGCAGAGGGGGTCATTTACATTGCCCAAAGTGCATTTCTCAAAACTTTAGTTCAGGGATGGGCAATCTTATCTGCAAAGAGCTGGAGGTTTTTAGGATAACCTTTAGGTCAGCTGTTCAAACCCAGGTGTGAGGACTATTCAGCCAATCAGTCTTCTAATTAGTAATCTAATTAAGGAGTTGCAGCAAAAATCTGCATATAGCCCTTTGTGGATAAGATTGCCCACCTCTGCTTTAGTTAATGGTGGAATGCATGTAAGTCAAAAAAGCGCACATTTGTGGGCCCAAACTGACATTAATACTGTATGTGAACTTCTTAAAGGAACATTTCCTGCCCTGGTATAAATAGAAGAGTTGTGTCGTCTGAAATGCTGTTCATGCAGGACAATACATCGTCACCTGCTGCCAAGACCACCATGGACTCCTCAGATGCTTTGGGCATAAAACAAGACCGAATCATGGTTTGGCCACCATCACCCCCTGACCCCAGCTCTACTGAGAACGTACGGAGAATTTTGAAGAGGAAAATATATAAGGGAGGGTAGCAGTACATCTCACAACAGCAGCTCAGGGAGGCAATGCTGTCATCTTCTGATAAAATGGGACAGATACCATACATGCGCTCAGAAGTGCAATGGATGAGAAAGTTGTTCGAGTAATTTCAAGGAAGGGCTTCAGCATTCATTTGTAATTAGGTCTCAATACAACAGATTTCATATTGCATGTTCCAAAAGTACAGTCTGAGTTATAATTTGGAACATTGTATTTTTGTTTGTTTCTGAATATATAAAATTGTTTTTATTATCAGGTATTATTACTTCTGTTTACATCAACATTCAAAAAGCAATATTATTTTATTATGTTGACAATAAAAAAGTAACGAAATAGAGGTAACTGTTTATAGAACACAAAGAATAAACCAAAAACGGCATGGGCATAATAATTAGGAGCTTTGTGTGCATATTCTGTTTATTTTCTCACCGATAAGTTGATATGGAGCTTCCTCTCTCCCAGAAATGACCCAGAGACAGTAGTCAACAGATCTGCCCTGTGGGGAAAGGAAATTGACATTTTCAGGAAGGGAGGCAACAGAAACCAAATCATTAAAAACCAGCAAAACAATCAAACATATAAATAAATAAACAGGAAATTAGAATACACTTTATCTGGTTTGTCCCAGGCAACATATTTAGTATTATTATTATTATCCATCCATTTTCTGAAACCTCTTATCCTACTCAGGGTTGCAGGGGGTCCAGAGCCTATCCCAGAGGCTATTGGCGTAAGGCAGGGAACAACCCAGGATGGGGCACCAACCCATCGCTGGGCACACTCACACATACCAATGAGCAGTTTGGTAGCTCCAATCAGCCTCAGCATGTTTTTGGACTGTGGGGGGAAACCAGAGAACCCAGAGGAAACCCCACGACGACACGGGGAGAACATGCAAACCCCACACACATGGACCTGGGCACTGATCCCAGAGGTGTGAGGCAACAGTGCGTTTCACTGCACCACTGTGCCACACCATTGTTATTACTATTATTATTATTATTAGTATCATTAGTATTATTAGTGTAAACAGAACCAACAATACCTGATAATAAAAACAGAAACAAATTAATTTAGAAAGAAACAAAAATACAATGTTCCAAATTATTATGCAGTCTGTACTTTTGGAACATACAATATGCTATAAATGACTATAATAATAATAATAATAATAATAATAACAACAACAATAATAAACATGCATTTTTTGAAATGCAAAACTGAAACACAATGTTACTTCTAACTTACTGGCATTCCAAGCTGCTTAGTTGAGATGCTTATCACTTTCTCAGTAGTATCCATATTGCTGATAGGTACAGTGGTTGTCTAAATGGAATTTTAAATCAACAACATTAAATCGTACATAACTGCACTGCAATTCCTATAAGTTACACATGGAAGTTTAAAAACACATTGACAACGAAAAAATACGTAGGTCCCCTTACAGATGGACTGTTTCCTGAGAACAACATGATTTTTATAGCAATTTTATTGGGATGTTCTTCTTCTTTTAATCTATTGATGTGCCTAGAGGAAGAAATGATGGTAAATGACTTTAATGAGTTTAAAATGCATTATATCAATTTGTAACCATTACAGATTTAAGCTCATCAGAATATAAATTCTTACCATTGTAAAGCTGAAAGCCACTTCTCTTTTGTGTTGTTTGATCTGAATGAAATGGAGAATATCATGCTATTGTATAAAACATTTTTAAATATCAAAATACTTGTAGTTGGGATAAATATGAAATTTCGTGACTGTCCTCTATCAGCCGCAAGAGAAATGTGTTTATTTCTTTCTCAGAAAGCTATCAAGGAATTCCGTACCTGAAGGAGACCACACAGTTAGTGGTGGGCCAGCCAATTACAAAGGAGTTTTTAAAACTCAATTTCCTCGCGGTAACTTCATGCACACAAGAGCCAAGCCACATTTCGCAAAGCTGTAACTGCTGCTTCACCTTCAAACTAGCTGAAGACCTAAATCGAAAAACAAACACCCATAGAATGAATTGACTTTGTGAGTAAGGAATATACTGTTAGTGCTATAACAGTTTTATTTGAATAGTTATGTATGGTGTAAAATTCATCTGTAAGTATAAAATCATCCATTTTGATTTATCAGGCTCAGTTTTTTGTAATAATACATATGACCGCTACTGAAATATATTTACACTACAATTGAACAAGAATACAAAGGGAATAAATAATTGTCTGAAAACTGATCATGACTCACTTTGATTTGGCAATAATTAATGTGTCAGTGAAGAGGAACAGATGTCTTTCTTGGGTCTGTAGCCCCATAGTAATTCGAATGCAATCATCCATGATGAACATTCTGCTCTGGGTTGAGAAATTCTGAATAAGACTGTTTCTGCCAGGATATAAAATTTTGGCATTACTCCTGTGGCAAAGAAAGAAATGCACAAAGATATTAAATAATTCATGTTAATTCCATTTGAAGAGAGACCAAAAGTAATATGAAACAAGGTAAACCAGATCATTCCTTACGATATACTACATCTATCTTGGAGTCATTAAAATTCAGTAAAAGACCAGTGCTCTTTATTCTAATTGCATACATACCTTTGCTAATTTATTATAATTTAAATATTTATTTATTTTTAAATGTAGCATCACAATATTCTGTTTTTTTTGGATATTTTATTTGTGTACTGTGTACTTTTAAAACCTGTTTACACTACATTCGCTTTGTGAGCACTGTGTGTACTGTCTTTGCGCCCTTGTCTGTTTCTCACTGAATGTATGTTCATGCCCTTGCTGCTGTATGCACCAGAATTTCCCCCTGGGATTAATAAAGTCCATCTTCATCCTAATTGTGCTTCTTTTCTCATCAAGGTGGCATGTACAGTTGTGGCCAACCGTCAATACATTACTTACAAATAGGTCATCAATTAAAAACAAATTGTCTATAGAATATGGAACATTGAATGCCAATAACTTCTATCAGTTATCAGAGGATGGGTACCAATACATTTGATACATTTATATCTTTTTCTTGCATATATCTGAATGTACTGTTACAGAACCATGCATTTAGCCACAGATGACAATTTCTCTTGTGTTCCAAAAGCAGCATGTCTGGGTCAACTGAATTTTCAGGCCTTTCAACAAATCAGGTGTCCTAGTGGTGGAAAATGTAATGTCACCACACAGATGTATCATGGCAGATTAGATTAGAATAAATCAGAATTTCTTCTGTCATTTTGAATGAATCACATGTTTTTTTTTGCATTGTCATAGTCTTAATGTGTTAAAGATGATCATTTTGAAAATGGACAATGTGGAACCATGGGTCTAAGCAGGAATTTTAATTGGAACGTTTAATATCTTTAATGAAGAACAAGCAGCTATGTATTATTATTTTAAGCAGGTTCAGGATTCAAGATTTTTTTGTCACATGCAAAACTGAGGCAGTCAAATGTTATTATAGCGAAACAGTTCAGCCACTATAAACATACAGAAAGAATAAGGGAAAAGTTAAGATATATCGTAAATATGGAATAAAAAAGGTTTCTAAGGATTTAAGATGTCATCTGTCACTTTTTGAAAATTTTTACGGTGCTATGCCAGATATTTTTTTTTGTTGTTGCTATAATATCAAGTGTCCATGTAAAACCCAACAGGATATTGCTAAAGTCTGACACCAAAGCCAGATATTACTTTTTGACCTTTGCTAACAGAGTGAAGTACAGCAACTTAATTCCTCACTTTTTTAGAGTTAAGATGGCACAACACTTAAATTCCAGGCCCATATTTCACAGTCATTGTTTAGATTTGCACCTCTGATTATTTTGTTGCTGTTACCATGATGAAACAGCTCCGCAGCCAAATAAAGTCAGGAATTTGATCACAAAGGCAACAGTGCAGGCCTTTGGATCATGCTGCACAACATCCAGTGGAGACAGTGAGCTTGAGCAGTGCTCAGTTAGGGGGATAAAGTATCTAAGGCTTAACCCAAACCAAAGCTTGGAGGCAGCATAAACGCTAGTAGCCTGTCACCAATGTAAAAACATTTGTGATAGAATAAAGTATGGCACCCACTTGATCTCTCTGTATGACCATATTTGCTGCACTTAAGGTTGCTTTCTGACTTTCCTATGTTCCTATTTTCTTAAGTGAATCATGGCAAGGTCCATATGAGCAACTCAAAGTAAGCTGTGTATTGCTATGCATAACAATATAGCATATTTGTGTATTAATAAAATTATTAGGTAGTAAGATGCAGTCATGCAGTGTCAGGTGTATGAACCTTATGTAATTGTTGTGCAATTCATGTCATACAAGATTTCAATTATATTTGTTTAGCCGGGAAGCTGAGAAAGGCTATGAAATGTCATTATTTTTATACCGTTTTCTGAATTTTAGTTATTTAGTTATTTGGACAATTTAGCAATTCAACTTCACTGTAATGTGCTTGTGAACTTTGAAAACCCCACAATGACACAGGAAGAACAAACATACCTTTACATGTGGGCCCAGGGGGTGTGTGTGTGTGTGTGGGGGGGGGGGGGGGGGGGGTTGGGGGTATGGGAACTCAAGCCCTGGTCCCAGAGGTGGACGACAACAATGCTAATCACCGAGCCGCCCAGCTAATTGGCTCCACTATTACCAATAAACGTCCTTTTTCTGCAGATCTCAAGATAATTATTCCATTATCCTGAGAAAATGGTATGAAAAATGATATTTCATGGTCTTTCTTGATATCCATAATTTAGTAACATTGTGTATTTAATTTATTTATGCTGAGAAGGAAATGGCCTTGATGTATAATACTGATAACATAGTCTGAGTCTTCAACTTTTTGACATCAAAATGACCCATTTATTTTGGCTTCATTATAACACACATAATGGAAGTTAGGTCAGATGAACAGTCATGGCACCCAAATAATTCAATAAAAATAAATCATAAAAACTTTTCTGTGGGCATTGTAATGGTAATAACAGGGGTATTTATTCTTCAAGTGTATGATTATGTAAGAGTACTCACGGTGTATGATTACATAAGAGTACTCACAGTGTATGATTACGTAAGAGTACTCACAGTGTATGATTACACAAGAGACCTCACAGTGTATGATTATGTAAGAGTACTCACGATGTATGATTACATAAGAGACTTCACAGTGTATGATTACGTAAGAGTACTCACGGTGTATGATTACATAAGAGACCTCACAGTGTATGATTACGTAAGAGTATTCACAGTGTATGATTACGTAAAAGTACTCACAGTGTATGATTACGTAAGAATATTCACAAGAATTATGATTCCGTGTTGAGTGTGCGGCACCATAGAAAGTAAATTAAGGGACACATGGATTAATATATGGAGTTTCGTTCAGGGATAGCTAACCTGTTTTGAGTTCGTGGTTTGCTCAGTGCCTTTGTGATTGCGGAGGAGGCGGAGTGTCTTCGCAACATAGCTGTTTTCATTTTCTGAAAATAAACACATTTAATGAATTTTCTCTGAAGCACAGCTGTGATGATTTCAGTGTAAACCAGTAATCATTGTTATCAGTCATTAGCCTTACAGACAAATGCTAATTTCTTGTTACAGTAAAAAAAAAAAAAAGACAAAATGCTGATTTCAAATGATTAAATTCATACATCACGTTGCAATACATAAATAAATCTCCAAAATGCGCCACTAAAAAACTTGGTTCGTAATGCTTGTTTTATTTTTAAATGATTTTAGGATGAAAACCTGTGGTATCAAGGTCATCAATAGCCCTTTATTATTAACTGTATTTGATTAAATGTTCAGCTTCTCTGGGTATAACTTTTCACATTATCCAAATAAGAAAAGATTATTCTTGCACAACAGTTATTCAGAGATTAATTACTTTACAGCATAGATGTGTCTATGTTTCTGCTTTCATGAACAAAAATGAAAGATTAATACAAGCAGCCTCTGGGACTGATATTTTATTTGCTTCTTAGGGAGAAACACTTAGCTAATTAATTATGGAAAGAACATGACGCAGCTACAAAATATGAAGTGTTTTCAAGACAAGATGAGTAAAGAATGAGAAAAAAGCACAAAGAATCCTGATTAAAAATGAGAAAATACGATTAAAAATAAAGATGTTAAGAACAAGATTATAACAGTTGCATGGTGGTTTATTAATGTTAGGAACAGAGTGCTTTTTCCATCGATCCATCTTCTATCCACTTATGTGGAGGAGGGTCAGACTGAAGCTTATCTATGGCAGCACCAAAATGCCAGCCTGCCACAGGGCACATATAGACTCCCACAGCCAGACACTACGGGCAGTTCTGAAATGCCAGCCTGCCACAGGGCACATATAGACTCCCACAGCCAGACACTACGGGCAGTTCTGAAATGCCAGCCTGCCACAGGGCACATATAGACTCCCATATATATAGGTCCATGAAATTTTTGCTCAACAACACCAGTCTGTGGTCTTCAAAAAGCTAGGGTACCCTGCAATGTGCCCACAAGCTTTTAGTGAAAAATATATCAAATAACTACAGTTATTTTCAAAAATTCCAATTGAGTCATGTTTATTACTCAATTGGAGTAATAAACAATATTTAGAGCAGTCATTGCGATGTTGAAATGTAGGAAGACCCCAGGTCCTAGAAGACCATGCAGAGAAAACTGTTGATGATTCTGAACATTTGTTTACATTGGTTCACTCTCCTGGGTCACTGAGGAACATCTTAACAGTCCTACTTTTGGCCAAATTGCAACTGTATGGTACTTTATAAACCTGCAAGTACATGAATGATTTTTAATTTACTGTATAGTTAGCAGCAAAGCGATTAAATCAGGTTTGGCAATAATGCTGTTGAAATAAGAATGCTTTCTGTAAAAGTAAGCACTGTTAATATGACACTTATTGTCAACCAGCACTTCATGAAATCAGAAAATTGCCCCCAAAAATTTTCAGTTTAGACAATTTATTAGCCAATTCATTAACCATCCATCCATCCATCCATTCAGCATCCATCCATTCATAATTGCTCACCCAGTTCTTGGATGTTATGATGACCACTAACCATTAAGCTATTTTATACGCTTTCCAGACATATATGAAGTTATTTATAATTCCAGGCTCTTATTTCGCATTTTTGTGGCTCTATTAACATATTTTCAATTTTTCATGTATATTTGCATAAAGATGACTGATTTTAAAAATAAGCTCTTCATTGTTTTTTGTAATGAAGGTATTTAATACCTTTTTAAATATTTATTGAATATCTTCTAATTAAACCTGCAACACACTAAACTATTGTGTTTACCTTCACACAGTATAACAGCTTTGTGCCTTTACAGTGTTACAATGTTAAATTCAGCAGGAGCTGAACTCAGCTCAACTTATGTATGGCGTGCTACTTTTATAATTACTAAATTAGTTTCAATACATGGTAAACACAACCTGGAGATAAGAAATCTTAAGGTAGTCCATAGTATAAAAGCTATTTAGAATAAGGGAAGACACATATAGACAATCAGCTTGTGATCGAACAGCTTCTTACAGTTGCCCACTTTATTCAAATTACCTACTATTATGTGCATTGTCTTAGTCATTTTATGTAATTCCCAGTCCATAATGCTTTAAATTATATAAAGTCATTAAGCGATTCATAGTAATGATCTGATGGCAGCACAATCAGGCTATGTTACTACATGCATGAGGTTATCCCACATATGAGAAAAATAGTTTTTATTTTCGATGGTAAGGCCTGTACTTTTCTTATTAGAAATATATAAATATAGAATTAATAGAATATGTGAACAGCGTAATATCTATTAAGGCTTTTAAAAATGCATTTGAAGATACAAACGAGTATTATTCTAATTACTATTATTGTATTTTACTATAATAAGTGATGTTTGACACAAAATATTAGTTAAAAACACAACAACAAATCAAGGAAAAAGTATTAATGATAACTTCTGGAGTGTTTCTGAGAAAGAATATGAACTCCTTTGATTTGGGCAACATTTTTTGAAAATAAGAACTCAGATAAGGTGAAAAGAGATACTCAAGACCTTTACAATTACAGGGAATTCAATGCTATTTCTTAGTAAATTATAGTAGCACTGCAATTTAATGTGAAACAAATCTGAGCCTATAGCTTATTACTTGCTGTTATTCGGCTGGTGATGTTATAAACTTGCCGTCTCTTTCTCCTGCAGCCCAGATTTCACCTCAGTGCCATCTCCTCTCAAGCTGGAGGTACTTCTCTGCTGAAGGGTCATCTTAAACCCAGGTGAAGAATCCAAAACCATCTGGCATTTCGCCTTAAGAAATGTAGTGAACAAAGATCAAGAGAAAAAAAGAAAAGCTTCTCATTTTCATCTGAAACACACAAAAAAAATGTCACCAGCAATTATTCTCCCAGATAAAAACGATCAAATAGTAAAATAATGTAAAAGTGGTATATTCTTTAGTTCCAATAGTCCCAGTGTGCGCAGAAAACTTAACATCCAGCCAAGCCTTGCTTTGGTTGCTTCCTCAGCCCAGAGCTTTGCAGGGGACTGCATCGAGTTCCAAACTCATTGCCTAAATAAGGACATACCATTCGTTTGTCTGCCCACTGGAGTCTCCTGTGCCTTTCAACAAAGGGAGACTCAAATTACAGCACATTATGATGCTCCAATATCCTGGAGTCTCAGTCACTCCACCATATTACCACTGGACTGGAGGGCGTCAATATATGTATTTTGCTGTTATAAAGCCAACATCTGATTTTTCTTGAATTACATAGTAGTTTATCTGGAATATTATAACTTTAAAGTATCTAAAGGTACATTCAATATTAGTAATTCACACTGCATAATATCGGTGTGTGATATTAATGTTTGAACAAAATATTGTAATTCATAGCAAAACTAATAAATCTAGTCAGTTTATTGTGCAAAACAGGAGCAGATATTATCTAAGCAACTTTGAAACGATCAGACTAAATAACACGACAGCATGAAGGCACTATCATCATATTAGACAGAAAGTAAACCTTCAGAAGGACTCAAACATTTGACTTTTCTTCTATCGGAAAATAAATTCCTTGTTGCTTGGGTATTTTGACCGTGACCAGGAGCAGAAGGCTGTGCATGTGGCGTCATCTAAGGGAGACGCAGAGTGAGAGCAGCTGTTTCCTAATTCGGTAATTACCTCTATAGGTATAACAAGCAGCGTGTCTTAATGAAACAGCCTGGCCAGCTTGTGCAGGGGTTCAGTGGAAAGGTCTTCCATGGTTGTACGAACACTAAGTAAATATAGATGTGGACAAATTTGTTGGTACCCTTCCACAAAAAAAATAAAAAACACTACCTTTGAAATAACTTAAGTTTAATGGCCTCCCTTATTGTTTATTCCATATTTAACAAAAATCAGACTTTGCTTTTGATTGATTAAGTCAAATTTTATACAATTAAACAAAGGAAAATGGCACAGACAAAAAAAGATAGTACCCTTAATTTAACAAGCGATCTCTGTACTTCACAATGAGACGTCTGCATTTGCCAACAGGTAGTTTGGCCAACTCTTCCTGAGCAAACTGCTCAAGCTGCCTCAGGTTTGAATGGTGATGTCTCCACACTGCAATTTTCAGATCTTTCCATGGATGTTCAAAAGTACAGTACGATTAAGATCTGGGCTTATAGAGGGCCATTTAAGAATAGTCCAATGTTTTTTTCCACAGCCATTCTTGAGTGCTTTTAGCTGTATGTTTTGGGTCATTATCCTGTTGGAGGACCTATGACCTGCGACTGAGGCTGAGCCTTCTGACACTGGGCTCCAGGATGCCTTGGAAGTCTTGAGGCTTCATTGTGTCCTGCACAGATTCGAGGATCTCTGTGCCAGATGCAGCAAAACAGCCCCAAAACAAAATCAAGCCCCCTCCATGTTTCACAGTAGGGTTAGTGTTCTTTTCTGTTAGAGTTTTCCTTCTGTAAACATAGAGCTGATGTGACTGGCCAAAAAGGTCCAGTTTTGTCTCATAAGTCAAAAGAACATTCACCCAGAAATTTTGGGGCTTGTCAATATGCATTTTGGTGAATTCCACTCTGGCTTTTTATGTTTTTCTGTCAATAGTGTAGCCCTCCTGGGTCGTCTTCCATGGAGTCCATTATCGTTCAAAATGCAATGGAGGGTGCGATCAGAAAGGGAATTACCTTGACCTTGGAGCTCAGCTTGAATGGTCTTGGATGGTTTCCTTGGCTCTTTTTCTATCCTTTTGATCAAGCTGGGGTTGCATTTCCTCTTGCATCCTTGCGTCCTGGGAGGTTGGCTACAGTCCCATGAACCCTGTACTTTTTAATAATATTGGCAACTGTGGTCACAGGAACGTGAAGCTGCTTGGAGATGGTCTTACAGCCTTTACCTTTAACATGATTATCTATAATCTTTTTTTCTGAGCTCTTCAGACAGCTCTCTCCTTTGCTTTCTTTGGTCCATGTTCAGTGTGGTGCACACAATGATACCAAACAACACAGCAGCATGTTCTGTCACTTTAAATAGGCTGAATGGCTGATGAAAAGCTTAAAGTCACCTGTGATGCTAATTAAAGTTAAAGACTTAGTTTGAAACATGACTATAATGCAAGGATAAATAGTCTCTTTAGGGGTACCAACAAATCTGTCCATACTATTTTAGCATATCTATGTAAAATAAACAACAAATAACAAATGGCCCCCACAATGTAATAAAAATCTCTTTTTTTGATGTTGTCGGGACCATTTTAGTCTGTCTTTGGTCTGTGAGAGAAAACTGAACTGTCAAGCAATTCATGCTGCTTTGTTCACTGTACTGCAGACCAGAAATGTCATCCAGTGCGTTTCTGGTCTCATGCTGGTGAAAATGTGGCTATGAATTCCTGGTTGAAGACAGAACATTCCTTTCCTGCGTGCTTCATTTCAGCTGTCAAAGAAGTGATCAGCCAAGAACAGTTTCATTTAGAAGTGAGTGTTCCGTGAATGTTTAAAGGCGGTCTGGGGAGTCAGAGTGGTTCAGGGAACATACTACTGAAGGACGGCAGTGTTCCCTCCACAAGTCTTCTGTTGTATTTGCTTCCTCTATTAAATCAACAAGAAAGGCTCAGGTTAACAGCTGACTAACATTTAGTGTGAGCCTGTGTATGTGAATCTGTTAACTGCTATGCAAGAAAAGGTAGAACTTGGAAAAGATGCTGTAGGAATGACAGCGATGTTCCCCTCACCCCCCACCCCCCAATCCTTACTCCTCCTACACCCCCAACCTCTACAATATCTACAATTACTGGAAGGGTCAACTGGAAATGTGAAAGCCAATCAATGTGTTTTTCTACTGTCAAAATTAGAACATTTTACTAAAGGTTCTACTTTTGGCATGTAACTTTGAAACTACACTTATTCATTCTAGCTTACATGCCAATTTACAAAATATTTCCCCGCCAATTAGTTGACTGTATTTTCAAGAGGTATCTGGTGTGAATCACACGAGGGCTGAAACGAGAGGTACGACAAATAAGAAACAGGTGAACGAGAGGGGCAGGGATGCAGGGCATGACACTTTAAATAAAACATGACATGTTTAAATAAAACATTAAAATACATTAATATGGAAGGCAATTAGGCTGGCGAAGCAACCTGTGCGATTACACAAAAATGATCAACACCCACCTGACATCCCTGGACTAATAGGACAATAGTTACCAATAGTTTACCAAAGCTATGGTGTAAATTTAGATATACAATTCAAATTGCTGAAATTGTGTCCTGATTACTTAATTCAGAATTTCAATGTGAGTTAATATTCGGTATATGTGAAAATTTACGGCACAGGATCATGCATTTGGCAGTGACCACAGTCTGAGACTCCTCTTCATGGCGAGTCATTTCCAAATTCCAGCAGCAGTTACCGCTAACTCAAAATGCTCATTACCTCTCGGTGATATAAAGAACAGGTTTGGAATACAAAACTGTATTGTATAACAAGTGTGGCAACTACGTTTGTATAGCATCATATTCTTTTACATCACGTGCCTTGCTATGCAGACCCCGCTGATGGAGGAGCTCCACGAGCGGCGGGAGGCTACCCAAGGTGTGGTGCAGGAGAGGATCTGCAGGACCACTCAACCCGGGAAGCAGGAGGCCCCGCAGTAGAACCAGCCTGGCGGCCAACAACAGCCCCCCCCCATATATGTTGTTTTGATGGGGGGGGGGGGCTAAGGCAGTGACTGCATCACCATGAGGCTGCTGAGGAAATTCAAAATCTCTGCACAGCAAAAAAAAAAAGAACTTCTACAGCATTACTGTGGCATCTGCGCTTTGCGGGAGCATCTGTGCCTGGTGTGGCAGCTGCAGCTCCGAGGACCGCAGAGCCCCACAGAGGGTGATACGATGCAGCCAGAGAATCACCAGGACAACACCGCCCACCCTGCAGGACATCGACATCCAGCGATGTAGGTCCCGGGCATTAAGTATCACCAGAGACACTCACCACCCCTGCTGTAAACTGTTCCGACGGCTGCACACAGGCAGGCGCCTCCAGAGCCTTATGGACGGGACTGAGAGCCTGAGGAGAAGCTTCTACCCCCAGGCCCCATTAGGATCATTAACAACACCAATTACTAACTAAAGTAAGGTATAACTGCAGTCTGCACTTTGACGATTTTCTCATTTTCACATAACTTATCTTTACTTTTATATACTTTGTATATATTTCTGTATTTTTGATTATTTGTTATCCTTCTGCCTTGTTTGTTGCAGTCTGGAGTAGGTGGTCTTTTCATTACACTGCTTGAAATCTTGAGGGTTCAATAAGGCATCGTGTTGGCGCTGAGGGCTGCACAGTGACGTAGTGGGTAGCAGCGTCATCTCACACCTCTGGGACCTGGGTTTGCATCTCGACTCCCTGAGTCATCCTGGGGTTTCCTCCATGTACTTTGCCCCCACAATCCAAAAACATATTAAGGTTAATTGGAGTTACCAAAGTGCCCATACTGTAGGTGTGAGTGAATGGAGTGTGCCTTGCAATGGGTTGGTGCTCCATCATGGGTTGTTCCCTGACTTGCACCCATGGCCTCTGGGATAGGCTCCGAACCCCCTGCAACCCTGGGTAGGACAAGCAGTTACAGGAGATGGATGGATGGAGTTATGGTGCTCAGGTTAACCATTAGGTGGGGTAGTTGTACAATTATGGAAAATACAGTCATATATTGTTATTTTATATCCATAAAATAATAATCATTTTCAAACTACATTTAACACATCTCCAATATTCAAATATGTAGCATATCTGGCTATTGTAAATCATTACTGTACTTGTTTTATATTGTTTGATATTTATAAGAGCAAACAGTTTTTTGATGGTTATAATTTGTATGCTGTTAATGATGTATAAACCAGGTGTCTTTTTCGAAATGCTTAAGAGGGTTACATGTTCATGCGATACTGGTTAGAAAAATGTATGCCTAGTGGAAAGTTTAAGGATGGTTATCATCTTAGACTTTCAATTTAGTTTCTGTTTACTGTATGTTGTTGTATCCATATCGTACACAATCATCTAGATTTTTTAACAGATTCTTTTATCACCTTTTTGGTGTGATTATTATTAAAATATTAACACTAGGGGAATTTTACTATTTATTAGCTTCATAATTTTTAATGCGTGCAGGTTTTATTGCATTGTGGTGCGAGACGGTTTCTCTTCTACACAAATGTGAGAATGTTTTCCCTGCTTTGTGTCTTTCCTCTGGGTTTTCTGGGTACCTCCTGTGGTCCAAAGAAATGTAGTTTGGCAAACTGGGTTCCTTAAATTGCCCACTGTGAGAGGGACCAGGATGCCTCCTGGATTGTTCCCCCGTCTCGTGTCCTATGCTGCCTCACATTAGCTGTAGGCCGAGTGTGACCGTGTACCGAATGAGTGGTTAGAAGACAAATCAATAGAACTTATGGAACAAATTTGTAGCTTGAAGAGGACAAATGTTTGAAAAATAAGCAGAAGGAATTCCAAATAAATCCACTTATGTGAGCATGCAGGATTTGAATGGTGCATAAATTAACAACAGCTTTGGAAACGTATTCTGTGAATAACCTGGATCATATGTACTTATATAAAAGAGAAGTGAGGGGAGTCTTGTCAAGCACAAGCCCAGAGGAACCCCAGTGATGTCATTAAGACATTCTGCCTAACTATCAACACGCCTTCCTGGGAATCCCGGTATGCAAGAACTGCCCGATCAGGGAAGCCCAATCCTTTCTGCGCCTTAACTCACCAGTGGATCTTGTTTGTGGCGATGCCCCTTCCCAGCTATGACTCAGAATCACTATTGGCTTCTTTACTTCTGTACGTCTGTCACACCAGCCAGACATGAGAGCTCCTTGGTTTTCCTAGAGTTTGAGCATTTCCCTGGTGAAATCTATCCTGTCTCCCCAGTTTTTCTGATTCTGTTTCTGCCCTCAGGGTACGAGACCTGCCTAACCTGCCAACTGCCTGCACACATTGCCTGACCTTCACCTGTCCACCCACCACTGCCTTTGCCTCCTGATTGTGATGCTGTTCGGATTTCTCTGGCATTGACCTGGACTATCGACTCTGAGTTTGTCTTGCTCCTAATAAACCGGCTTTCGGAACCTGCTTCCACACAAGTGTCCTTCCTACCGTACATTCCCCTCACAGTCTATGCTTTCCAGCAGTCAGACTTGATAGAATCTCTTTATACAATGCACAGAGCTTTATTAAGGAAAATCTGTTACTTTAACAAATGGAAATTTACAAATCATCATAACAAGCATCCCAGACAGCAAAAGGTAACTGTGCCGGATCTGGGCCAGATATTGGATAGAATTTGGTGCAGATCCACAAAACGGGTCTGCGCCGGGGTCTTTCTTTCCAACGGCCCAATACCGGCACGGATTTGGATTGGGGATCAGGAACAG
>JAOYFF010000039.1:1550048-1563686 GCA_025773925.1 Cryptomyrus ogoouensis | reverse complement strand
CATGGTGAGTGTGACTGCTACGCGAATCTGGTGATTCGAAAACGGATCCGGCACAGAGGGAATTGCTGTCTGGGATGATACGTTCAGTTCAGTGCAGCATATGTGCTTAAATTACTTCATCAAGCAGTCCTAACTGAATGAATGATATTAAACAGCAGTATGATGGTTAGTTCAGTACAAACACATAGTTTATTGTATAAAAAAATCATAACTTTATTCGTTTACAAAAAATACAATATAACCAGTAGTTTTAAGCAAAACATTCATTTCAAGTGGTAATACATTTGCAACATTTTTACAGAATTAAGCAAGTGTCCCAAACCTTTCTGTGAGCGCTGTATATCTGTCATAGGAAAATAAGATACAATAAGCCACACCTGAAGAATTCTTATATATTTGTAACACGGCAAATTATCATTATAGACTAAGGCCCTGGGTGGCACAGTGCTGCAGTGATTAGCACTGTTGCCACACCTCTAGTACCTGTGTTTGAGTCCCCACCAGCGGTCCATGTGTGTGGGGTTTGCATATTCTCTCCATGTCAGCGTGGGGTTTCCTCTGGGTACTCTGGTGTCCCCTCACAGTCCAAAGACATGCTGAGGGTAATTGCAGTTCCCAAATTGCCTGTGCGTGAGTATGAGTGTGCCCTGAAATGGGTTGGTGCCCCATCCTGGGTTGTTCCCTGCCTTGCACCCATAGCCTCTGGGATAGGCTCTAGACCCCCCGCAACCCTGAATAGGATAAACGGTTTCAGAAAATGGATGGACTAAGGCCCATTAGTAAGGCTTTTAGGATCACAATAGTGCCCAGCCCCCCTGCATGAAACTATTTAGTGCTCTCACAAAAAAGCCTCTTTATTCTTCCAGTATCGTTTACCCAGTACAGGGTGGAACCTCTCAGGAAGTAAGGTCACACTCTCTATTGTGATCAATTTGCCATTGCCAATAAATTAATGTAACGTTTAATATCAAATCATATACATTTCCTTATTCATTCATTTTCAGTACATAATTAAGATAAGTCTGGTCTCTCTCCCAAGAGACCAAGGGAACGTGGCTTGGAACTCCCTCGATGGAATGACAGTTCAACACAGACCTCATGCTCACATACTATGCTCAGTTTTTAGTTGTTTTTGGAAGGTGGTAGAATCCTGGACCCTGACTGAAGCCCTTACAAACGTGATATAGAAACACAACACTGGTCCATAGTACTACGCGCTTCGGACCCCTAATAATCCGAACAATTTGAGATGGGAAGGAAACATTGCTGGAGGTGTGAGACCACAGTGGTGCCCACTGCTTAACATTTATATCGTTTATATAATCTTTGCACATTAGTTATGTGCAAATAAATATAATCTGACATAAAGCCTATAAATACAACTGTTCCTTAACAATTTACATTTTCAAATGATTTCATCAACATTTGGATTCTGGTATTTCAGTTATCATTAATATCAGCACTATAGGTCAGCCTGCATTGTGCTCATGAATTTGCTTTTTCACAAGCATGACACATGCCACACCCAGTGTAAAGGTGTTGTGCAAGGTAGACATAACATAAAGACATCATTCCAAAGAATTTAATCTTGCACACAAAAAACTCCCATAATTAGAAATGCTTCTATTAAATCCTTGCCGTAATTTAGCTGTTAAGATGTTAACTGCTCCGAAACGTGAAGCTGTCGACAGGCAGAATGTTAACGGATTTTAAAATGTTTTCAGAAGATAGTTAGACTGCACTCTCTGTAGCAACTTAAATTCACTGGTGTTAATGCAGCGGTTAGTCACTTCCCTTTTGTAACAACCAACTTAACAGCCAAATGTTGAAATATATTGTGCAAAAAATACAGCAAGTTGCATGTACAACATAGAACATCATAAAACATAAGCACTTCACTGTGGAGGACTTTCATAATTATGTACCAGTGCTTTCCCTGGAAAACTCTCAAAAGCTGTTTTTGTGTTTATGCAAATGTTCTCGGGATTTTCTAGATTTCTCCAACAGGACAGATATATTTGGTTTGCTTGGACTGGTGTCTTCTAATTGCTCCAAATGTGAGTTTTGTTGCGTTCGCCTTGTTTGGCTTTGTGATGGGCTGCCATCATGCACAGATCCCTTCCTTGAGCTGCCTGTCACTTGCAAAAGGCATAAGGCAACCAAAGACACACGCTGAGCTACTAATCACACTGCAGTTTAGGGGGAAGTGCATTTCTCAACAGAGGAAAGAGCCAAGTACGTCTCTAGCAACTTGCCCCTTTTAGGCAATGTAATAAAATGCCCTTAGCAATGTTAGTGTAATCAAATACAGAATTGCATTGTTGTCCCAGATTCCATTTATCTAAATAATATTTAGCCACTATTAGTTAAGCACAGTATTGTGTTCACTCCTAAAATCAACTTGTGGATGTGTGTTTTACATTTTCAAAAATATCTATAAAATTGTAGCCTACTTATTTTGAAAATATGTGTTTGCCATTTAGAACCGTGGTCCACCGGTGCCCTACGCACTTCCATCTGCACCCATACCCACAAATGAAATTTTCGGATATGTTTCACCCTTTCCATCAAAACCCGTCAGGTACCCGTGGGTACCCAAACCCATGCAAGCCTCCCAGCCTGAGTACCCAGCGCCTGGCCAGAGGGCCCGCCAGCCCGTCTTTGCCTCTGAGCCTGCACCACCTGAGCCTGCACCACCTGAGCCTGTACCACCTGAGCCTGTACCATCTGAGCCTGTACCACCTGAGCCTGCACCACCTGAGCCTGTACCATCTGAGCCTGCACCACCTGAGTCTGCACCACCTGAGCCTGCACCACCTGAGCCTGTACCATCTGAGCCTGTACCACCTGAGCCTGTACAATCTGAGCCTGCACCACCTGAGCCTGTACCACCTGAGCCTGTACCACCTGAGCCTGCACCACCTGAGTCTGCACCACCTGAGCCTGTACCATCTGAGCCTGCACCACCTGAGCCTGTACCACCTGAGCCTGTACCACCTGAGCCCAGCGTTTGTGGGTCCCTGGCAAAGGGCCTCAGCCTTGGCCCCGCTGGAGGATCGTCCATCCTTCATGCACATTCGTTATACCGATCAGATCAAAGCTCTGCACAGTTGCTTCAGCAATTGAAGCACAGAACATTGGCCATTCGGGCTCAGAGTTTCCAGTCTCCATCAAAACGTAAGAGAAATTCTGCTGGAGGTGTGAGTTAATAATAATAATAATAATAATAATAATAATAATAAGTTGAAGGTCTTCTGAGCCAAGGCCTCTACCAAATGCTCCCTGCACACCCTAACTATACTATATGTTTTCACCCAGATGCCCCAGACATATGGTTGTAGATCTGATGATTCAACAACAAAATCCATCATCAATCCATGAACTAGGATGTTCTGGTGCTATATGCACCCTTATGCTCAAACATGGTATTTGTACAGACAAAGTCCAGAAACAGAGCACCGCTTCAGTTCAGATTGGCTAGGCAGTTCCTCTCAATCACACCCATACAGGATTCACTGTCATAGCCCATGTGAATGCCAAACTGTGTGTCTGTAATTATAAGGTCGCCGGCTCAAACCCAGTCTCAGCACGGCTGTGGGTCCTTGAGCAAGTCCCTTAACCCCCAGCTCCCTGGGCGGCTGCCCTTTGCAGACAACTTACTCTTCAAAGAGCAAGTTGAGGGAGGCGTAAAGATAATTTCCCCACAGGGACAATAAAGTATCTATTATTATTATTATTATTATTATTATATATATAGTACAGTCGTTTTACATTTAGTTTTAGTTTTACATTATTTTGTGCTTTTGGATTAGCTGCAAAACTACATTTCATTGTCTGCGTACTTGAACTTTGTGCAATGATAATGAAGTTACATTTAAGGATAAACTCACACATTTGGCCTGGTTGCCTTGTACTGTTCCTCAGCGCGATTGTTCCCCTCCCTACTCTCCCGCTACTCTGCATTTACATTGCATTTAACGTTCAGGGCCCAAGCACACTTTTGTCGCTATCACTCAGCACAATGAAGTTCACGATAAATGTCCTTATTTTTGGATTAGGGACATTTTGGGTGTGATAACACACGGCCTTCTTATAGATTTACTGAGTGTGCAATGCAGCAATTTTCATTTACTCATGTTTCAGGCATAAGAAAATAGTACAGTTTTGTATCAAATATCTTGGACTTTTTGTGTGTTCAAATTTTCAGCAAACACTGTACCTCTGCCGCAAACTAAAGTGATCCCTTTGCCACCATGTACAGAGAGCATGTGCACATGCGTTTGTCAATTGCATCGTTGACATCGTGTCTGTGTTCCTTGTTCGGGGACAGTTACCAATCACACTAGAGCTGTTCCGTGCCCAAGTCCAACTGAACCATGCCCGGGCCCACCTCTTCAAGCAGGTCTGGGCCTGATTTACTGTACCATCCCTGGACACGGTACGGAGCCAGTCAAACAAACTGAAATTTAGGTTAAATGTGCTTGGGCATGGTATGGATGGCCTAGCGTGAGTACACCCTAGAAAAGTGTGCTGAGTGGTTACACATCGCCACCACAGTAAATTTCATCAGCACTAAAATCAACCCAAAAAAAAGTGCTTGAATCTGAAGATTGAGAGAAACGACTTGAGCACAGGGCCAGTGTGACTTCATTTATCGGGGCAAATCCACAGTATTAGTTCTAAACCATTTGAGCCAGGGGGGTCGGGGGGGGGGGGCAGACTGGAGCCAGTTGTTCTACTGGGGGGGGGGCAAATGCATTTGACCTTAATGTCCTCCAGCTATTACTTACATAGCTTGCCAGCACTAAGAAGCAAAACACAATTTTGAAAACTGATAAGTTATTTATGCAATGCTTTGCAGTTCCATTTTACAGTTTTTATAAATAAGTAATTCACTCCGATTTCTTGTTGAGACTGCCTTGCTTCCACAAGCCTGGTTATGTTTTTTCTTGTCGTTAACTTTGCTTTTCACCAAGTGAAGTGACTCGACAACCCGACACACCCAAGTTAAGAGTCCATCGAGAAAGTGTGCTGTGTTTGTCTTTAGCTCACATATATCAATGTAAATAGTAATAGTTATAATAACAGCACATTTATTTCAGATCCATGTAGCGGTGTATTTAGGGGACCACAGGGGGGCATGGAAGTTGTCACAGGGGAACTGGCTCCCCCTGCCCCCCCTAGAACTGCCCTTGCAAACCAAGGATCGGTCTGCCAAGGCCCCTGCCTTCGGGTGCCACCCGATCCACAATGCACTGGACCCCCAAAGTCGCCCCCCCCTGCAGGTGGTGGCCCCACAGGAGGTAAATGATAATCCTTAGTGAAGAGCCTCAGTGGCTGAATGAAGACAATCGTGTGACATGATTAGCATGATGGCTTAGAATGGACTTTTGTGTGGGAATTTTAGGAATTCCCATTTATAACAATACATCAGGACACAAGGAATGAATGGGTAACCATCACCTAAGTCTCAAGTGGACACCCCCAAATCTAAATAAATATAATGCATATATAAATAAATTTTAGTGTATATAGATATAAATGTAAATATAGGACAAAAGTACTACAGGTCAAATCTGAAGGTTCATGGAACAGATGAGCAGTTATAATCTGTAAGGACGTGTCGTAATTGGTAGTAATTAGAATCGTTACTGAATGGTTGACTGTTCTCCCAACTCTTATTTTTTCTCTGCACAAATCAAACAATCCCTCTTTCTATTTAAGTAAAGACTTCAATTAATATAAGTTCACAGTATATGACTGTTAACTCATAGCTCATGGTGTCTACTCATGATTTATTTTGAATCCCAGTCAGATGGAAAGAACATTCATGTGGCATGTCCAGCATGTCCCACCAGGGAGTGCAATTTCCTCTGTACACTTAAATTCTTGCCCATTGGTTATCTTAACTTTTAGTTCATTTCAATTGCTTGTTACTCCAATGAAATCTACACACCCGATGAAGTAGTATACTTAATTCAAAAAAGAAATATAATTTTACATATTGTAAGAATATAAGCCTACATTACATATGCCTGGATTCTCATTTGATAGCTCAAGTTTGTCTATAGAATGTGTTTTTCAGAAGATGAGTTAAGATAAGGGTAAACTCAGAAGGTTCATTGTAAGTACTTCAATGAAAAGGGGGAAGTTTTGTACCGTTGAAGGTTAACAGAATCTTCACACTCACACCCTCGTGAAATGACTTATCATCTTATCAGCCTTCATGATGACACATCAGGACTTTGACACACAAGTGGCTCTCTGAACATTCTGACTCAACGTTGAGCATTGCATTCTATTTTTAGTTTTCATTTATTTTATGTCTCACTGTTGAAACTAGACTTTTTTTTTTTAAAAAAAGAAGTAACAAGGTTGGGGAAAATACTAATTTTCTGAGTACTTTGTAATGTACTATGTATATTTCCTATGTATATTTCCTTGTTTGAGCCACTTGCAAGTTTATTCGAGAGAAGGAACAACATGAAATTTAACTTAAGCAGGAACAGTTTTCTTCAAGTTGCATTAAAAGCACTTTTGCATTTACATACTTATTGCTCTTTTATTGGAGTTATAGTGTATAAATAAGGTACATATTGGTATAATATACTGAGAATAAATCATGATTTTCAGCATTAAGAATTTCATTATTGCATATCTGGCATTAGCACTTTATAAAATGCATGGTAACGTTTTATATTAACTGCACCTTCACCATGCATTTATTAAGCATTCATAGAACATTCAGTGTACCTTCATAATGCATTTATAATGCACTCAAAGAACATGCATTAGGAGCATATAAGTATACCTCAACATGTCATAAAGCATTGCATTCATAATACAGAAGCACTTAAGGTCAAGTTTTTAGCAATGTATAAACACATTCACTATGCAATATAATGCATTCATTATGCATTATAAACATGGCTATAAATATTTATAAAAAGGCATAACACGTTATAGCTATGGTTTTATGTATTATGACTACCTTATGAAGCTCTCATCTATTATGCACTATAGAATCCTTTATAATACATTACAAAGCATCCTTTCTCTTATGCAGACCATTATAATGTATTATAAAGGTATCTATAGTGCATTATAGATGAGATCTTCACAAAACATTCACAATGCATAATACACATGGCTATAATGTGTTATGCCTTTTGGACTGTGGGGGGAAGCCAGAGTTGAACAACACATGACAGCTGTACTATACATTAATAACAGACATTATAATGGTATAATCATACACTGTTTCTTATTGATGCATATTGAAGCTGTTAAGGGATGTTAGGGTGTCGTGCTGCTTGTGAATGTGCTTCGAATGCATGATCATGGTGCACTGAATTTTCTACGAATGCAAAAAGAATGCATTATGAAGGGGCAGTTAATGTAAAGCGTTACCAGATATATTTCTAGATTAAAAAGTGATTTAATTATCTTTTTTGTGCACAGAAGAAATTTTCACCCATCCATCTTCTAACAAAGTATCCAGTACATAGTTGTGGAGGGATCTACAACCTATCCTGGGCAGGATAGAGGACAAAGAGGGAATCCTGGACAGTATGCTAGGCCATTTAAGGGCACACACTCTCACCCTATAGCATTTTAGATAGGACTGTAAAATGGACTATCCAGTGAAAAGCCATACACACACAGGAAGAGCATGAAAATTCCATTCATCCAGAGCAAGATTCAAACCTCCAGTGCTCAAAGCATGAGGCAGCAGGACTTACTGAGCTATTGTACCCTCATATGCATTTTGATCTCACTTTCCATTTTCCTTTGCCATGCACACTCTTCATGAGACCTTTCAAAGTCACATAGCTTAAGAGATGAATGTAATAATGTAGTCATCAAGCACCTCCAGAAGTACCTCTCTGCAGACACAAGTAAAACCAGGCACACAATTTCTAGTGATTGTGTTGTTTTTCAGTTTATGTGCATTACCCGTATTTTCTCATAGTAAAATGCTTTCACAATAAAATGCTTGAAAGAAATGCAGGCTGAAATCCTGCAACATTTTGCAAAATACATTCAAATTGCTATCTGCAGTTTCACAAGCGTTCCATTTTGTCACTTAGGTTCCAGATATTTCCTGCGAACTAACCTCACAGTTATCTTCCTCATTTAGAGCTTCCTCTTTGCAGTGCTGCCCTATTAATGATCGGACCCTCTGCCTCACATGCATTGTTGTCTGCTACGCCAAGAGAAGTACTGTCTGACCTGAGAACACAACCAAAGGGGCTTCTGGGAATCAACGCAACTGAAAAATCTTCCAATGACAGAGAACCTCAAGTGAGGTAAGTTAGCAGCATGATCATTTAAGTAAATCATAATTATACCAAAACGACAGTAAAATTATACTGTGTTTGCATTGACAGCGCATAGTATGTTAGGTGAGAAATGACTCTTTAGCTCTTATGTTGTGATTATTTTAGTGAAAATGAAAATGTAGATAATGGTTTCAATGTACTGCTTGGAACAGAGAAGAACTGCACACGAAATAAACCACTTTCATTATGGTTAATAGCTCAAGGAAGAAGAAATTTTAAATATCTCAGTTTTCTTGTTTTACACTCTTACTTTTCTGCCTAAGAGTGTCTGCAGCACAATCCTCACAGTCACACCGTACTTTTTTTAAGGTAACATGAAATTCATCAACTTAATCGCCATGTTGAAAAAATGTCAAAAACCTTCTCAATAAATATCTGTGATGTTTGATCACTTCTAATACCCAAATTTGGAATTCACGGCAACTATTTTATATTTTCACTACAAATGAAACAGACTGTTCATCTAAGGTAATGCACAAGCTAGAAATATTTAATATATGGCAATTAGTAAAAATATTAAATTGGTAATATATTGATTTTTAATTAAAAGTGTTTTTCGTGTATTGTTTAATGTACAATTATTAATTTAATGTATACCCTTTGTCTTTCTATTTAACTAAAGAAACAGGCCTACATAAAAGTATTTTTTTGAATAATCGATGTGCCATTCTTTACCTTTCAGGTGTTTGAAACTCATCAGTACAGTCCATCCAAAAGGCCTCCCCACTTAGTGTATTTGACAAGCTGAGTTGGACACTCGGTATGTCAGGGTGTCAGTTTGTCAAATACCCCAAGTGAGAGGTCACTTATCGCCATGATGACGTCCCGAAGTTCCCAGACAACCAGATTCAAAGTTATCGTCGGAGACACAACCTGTAAGCTTGCAGTTATCCCAGAGCACAGTTTGGAATCTGAGGTTTAGTAACGATGCACTCTTTTCTCCAAGCTCCTTATGAGAAATCTGTATGCACAGTTTAATATGTCAGAGTTGAATATTTTTGTGATTATATTTAATACGTTTATACCAGAGAATCCTATTTCTTGTCATATATGTCAATATGAAACATTTGAATAAAATCTAAAATAAGTTTAATCATGATTGTATGATATGCAAATTAAAATACTTTTTGAAAAGTAAAATTAGAAAAATATAATGAATTTTGTATATACATATTTTATTTTTTTTTCTATAATAAAATGTAATCTTGGCATGAAATGACACCAGGATAATTAGGTACATCATAGGGTTAATTCATAAACTTCAAAATGGAGGGCTATCTGATGTTTTTTTTATGCCATAAGCCGTTTAAGGCTATCAATAATGGCATTTCTGGAGACTTCCCCTCGTATGCAGGTTTTGAGTAAGAGAGGATGTGTGTTATCTTGTGATCAGATGGCTATATATGGAACGTGTGCCATTGTAGAAGAGAACGTGGTCATAGAAACACTCACCACAGGCAACCAAAAGACATGACAGCCTTACTCCTCAGCCCTGAAATGTTATGATATTTTACTTGGAAATGAACAATTTAAAAGAGGTATAGGGCCGGGGTTTCTGAGACCAACACCATCTACCAGCCCCCACTGACAACTTGAAATGAATCATAGTGAACTAGCCTTTCTGGTCCTATGCGGTGTAGTATCTTTACTCATTGACTTTTGACATTGAAAAGGGGCATATATTATACAGTGAGTAGAGTGAAAAGGCAATTATTGCTTGCCCTTATATTAAATACTTTAGGGTTTCACTCCCTCAACCCTGAATTATTTTCATTTGTTCTTTCCATTCTTATTTCTCTGCAGTGGGACAGGACACTTTTGATTTTGTTATGTCCATGAAATATCCACATTAATATTTCAGTTATTTCTTACTCTGTTAGTATATAATAAACTATTTATTAATCTTGATTCACAATGACTCCCTCTGGAAATCTCTGGCAAAAATATATATGAAATTTGTATATACAAGTGGCGCAATGGCGCAGTGTTTAGCCCTGGATCTAGGGTTCATGTCTCTGCTCGGTCCAAAAGCATGCTAAGGTGAACTGAAATCAGCTGTGCCTCCTCAATCACATTATTGATACCGTCCTGTTCTTAAGCTGTTTATTTTTTAAAAGGAATTAGTTATGTTAGCCTATTTTTTATTCAGGTGAATATTTAGCTTCAAATTTTATTTTAGGTCTTAAAAAATGACCGCGGTCTGGACCTCAGTGACCTCATAGCTGGCTACACCCCTGCCTGTAGTGCAGTTTTATTTTCAGGTATGACTTTGGCCTAAGTGGGGGTGTCACTTTGCTTGTTCTCCCCAACTTGTATGGGTTACCTCTAAGTATTCTGGTACCCTGTGGGCCAAATATATTTTCCCAAAAAACAACAGAATGTGCAGAATTACAAAGTAAAATTAAATACTTTGGAATATTATATATAAATGAAAAGAAAAAGCCAGACTGGGGTATTTCCTTCCGTTATGCATGTACACCAGGGAAAAAGCATTAACATAACCTATGCATTTTCACAAACTATATTGCAATATACTTACAAAGGCATCTGAAAGATGAACTTATTCCTCTTCCTTTTCTTCGACGGTGGAGTTCATGGAGGGTCAGAATATCTTGGTGGTACATACTGCCACCTGCTGTGCTTGAGTGCAATTACTCCAGTAACAAAACCCCGATACATTCAAATCCTGAAATATAGCACATAAAACTGTGGCCTGTCGTAATTCTTTAATACTAAAAAAATCCCTTTGGAACAACTCCAACAGTCCGCACAAGGCCCTCTAAAAATCTGCTGGAATAATTTGTAAAAACACACATTTTTGAAAACTGTAAAGAAGTTGTGAATCACATAAACGCACATTTGTTATCTTCCTAATTTTTCCTTGAGTAGTGGTCAAAAAGCAATTTCACTTTCCCTCCCTATAATACAAAAAATGGTTCCGCCTGTCACACCATGGCAAAAGTGTAACATTTATCCAGCCCCTCCCTCCTCCATTCAACTGTCAAAATGGTAAGTCGTCAAAAGTCAGGCGCCCAGAAAAGGGAGAGAAAAGCGAAAGAGAAAATGATAGCAGGGGTGACTCAAATAATAATGGTTGGTTATATACATTAACAGATAAATTGGTTTATAATTTATGTGGTAACTGTGCATAAGCCTATGTCTGGACTGTTTAAGGTTCCAATATGTATTTTTTCCCATATGAATCTAATGTAGAGATCATTAAATAACGAATTTGTTATAGACAACTTCAGACTTCCATTAGACAATACATATTAGAAATGCAACAATGGTGCCAATTAAGCTAACACCAAAGACACTGCGACTGAAATCACAAATGGGAAACAGAGAGAAATCAAGCTTTCAGCTATGCATTTGCTAGGCAAAGCACAGGTTTTTGGTGGTGCACAGAGTAGCTAAATGACTGTGTTTACCAGCATGCAAGGAATTTTTGGGGGTAATGATACAGTTAGATGTTGTCAAAGAAATTGAGAAAATCCCATTATCTTACAACACTGTAATACAGTGTGTTTACAACATGTCAGATCACATAGAATCTGTCCTCAGCAAAAAAAAATTAAAAAACCTGCAAATAAGTGATACATTTGCTCTCCAAATTGTTTCATCTGACGATACAGGCCACTGGCAACTAATTGCTATTGAGAGATTTGTGGGAGATTGAAGGATATTTTAATATGTTGCAAAGCTTTATATATGTACTATGGGTGAAGAGAAATTCAGGGTCAATATACATGTATAACTGACGAGAGAGAGATCTTGTGGCGTAGTGCTAAGACAACAATCTCTCCTTAAATGCTAGTAGAGATATATGGAGGAGATTATTGTGGGCAAGTGAAAAAGGAGCGACTCCTTTGAGGTCACATCAATGAGGATCTCAAAACGCTACTCAACTGGTACAGTAGTCTCAACAACATCTGTACTTCCTGAAAAAGCTAAAGGTATTTGGCACCAGACAGAATCCTTAACAACTAGGGTTACTATTCTTACCAGCACCATCATAGTCTAGTTTGATAACTGCTCTGCAGAGGACCTCACATGTGATCAGAATTGCTCAAACCATCTGAGGAATAGCATTGTCATCTCTGTAGAACATTTATCATACCAGGGTCACCAGGAGGGTCCATAGTATCATAAATGACAGTTCCTATCCCCTGTACAACCGATTCACACTCCCACAATCAGGCAGATGCTACAGGAGTTTGAAATAAAGGAACATACTGACCCTCCCCCAACATCCCTGAGACCATTGACACAATCTACTATCAGCCCAAGAGTTGCCGGGCTTGCTTCTCCCCACAATAGACAATGTTGCACATAGACTTCTGCAAACTTTACACAGCGTTCAAAGTACTTGCATTATATGTTTATATTGCACTATATGTTTACTTTACATTGCACTGTTATGTATTGATTGTCATCATTTATTTCGTATTTATTGTTTTTGAAGAACCTTAATTTGTACTTGTGTTTAATTTGAGTTTACCGGTGGCTGGAAGGACATGCAAAGCAAGATTTTCATTGCATATTACAACTGACTGTATACTGTGCAGTTAACTCTTTGAATCGTAACTTATTAGCAGATCATTTAATAGAGCAGAAACTTAACTGGGGATGTGTCTGTATTTGCACCACTGGCATTGATTTAATTCATTAGGCAGGTCAAAGGTTTGTAATGAAAGCTAAAGAGGAAAATCCTACCAGTATGCCACTGCATACTGGTAGAGAGGTGCTTGCAGGTCTGATCAGTATGAAAAATGAGATATTCGACTTCCTCAGACCTTTGTCATACAGCTGCTCGCCACAACTTCTACAAATATTCTTCCTCTACTCTTTCGTAATTGACCGCTGATCTGTGAAAGTCCATGCTGCCACCTATTGGAAATGCCTATTCAATTCAATTCAATTCAATTCAATTTTCTCTAAAGCTCTATAAGAGAATGCTCTGCAGCCTGTCGTAGTTCTTTCTACCCTAGGTACTACCAGATATCCTACATCCAGTGACGAGGGTTGTAAGACACCAGTAGTTCTCTAAAGTAATCAATTGTCTTTCATATCGAAACAAGTCGATATGCATAGATGGACAAGGTTTCCGCTAGACATAAAAATATGGATTACATGTGTACTGACCACAGCCATCTGCAGCCAACCCCTGATGATGAAATTTATGTCACGTCCCCTTATAAGCAACTACATAAGAACTACATAAGAACATAAGAACTATACAAACGAGAGGAGGCCATTCAGCCCATCGAGCTCGCTTGGGGAGAACTTAACTAAT
>JAOYFF010000039.1:1519074-1540254 GCA_025773925.1 Cryptomyrus ogoouensis | reverse complement strand
TGTACTAATTCCACCATCTCCAGTTCATTTTCAGAAGAGCCAGCGACAATGTCCCACTGCATCCCCGGTAGATTAAAATCACCCATAACTACCACATCATTTGTATTACTCATAATCCTAATATCACTAAAATCATACATGGAAATGTGAAGTATGAACTGGCCATTAGAAATTGAAAATCTGGTTAAACTGGAGGCGAGGTGTGAAATATTTTGTCCTCATGTAAATGAGTAACACGATTGTGTCCAGGTTCCTTCGACTCTCTCGTCATAGTGTCAACATCAAGATTAAACAATAAACAATTTCCTCTGGGATAATAAAAGTATTCTGATTCTGAAGATATTTCACTACAAGAGCTCAAGACAAGGCTTTGGAGGTTGAAATGGACCACTTGCTGAAATTAAAACACAATTCAATTCAATTCAGTTCTTTGTTGTCATGTGTACAAGTACGAGTACCATGTACAATGAAATTCTTGCTTGCATGTGCTCCCGCAGACAGTGAACATAGACAACAAGACGGCTAGACAACAAGACAATGAGTAAATAAATAAATAAGACCAGAATCCCAGGAATAAATAGAGACAGTGGCAGAAGTATATGTATGGGTAGCAGTGGAGGTGACACAAGGTTACTGATTGTTCATGAGTCTGATTGCAGTTGGGTAGAAACTGTTCCTGAACCTGGAGGTGCGCATCCGAATGGACTTTAGTCGCTTCCCAGATGTTCAAGTTGAATTCCGGCCTCAACATAAACATCTTCAATTGGCTCAGCAATCATATCAAGTTATTTCTATGCTATTGCAGTGCACAGGCAAAAACATAGAGGAATTAGGGAGTGATGTAAAGTGATACTCACTTGCATGTATGTCTGTCACTTACCTTGCACATGCTCCCTGTTCCTCTCAAATGGAAGTCCATATACGCTTCATTCTCATCCTGTTTCTTCTCAGTGTACAACCAACAGAAGGAGATAGCAATACTCAGTGTGTCATGAAATATGCTATTGTCCTCTATGTGTCTTTGTACTTTTCCGAGTCTGATGTCATGTCTGATTGTGTATTGACAATTTCTTCTTCTGGACTGGAAAGACAATTTCTCCCACCATTTTATTTGTACATATACTATCACATAAAGTAACCATTATCATCTTTCAGAATGAAAAGAGTTTTAGTTTGACTTTCGTTTTCTATTAAGTCTGCATGGTGAAATCAGTTACTGTGTCTCCTAGATACAGAGAAGCCATAAATGTGCAGTTGTACCACAAAACTCACCTATTTCCTCTGATAAACATCCTAAATATTCCAGCTATGGTAATTTTGCTAGTTTCTTGCATAGTCATATCATGGTTGGTGACCCTGGCAAACAAAATTGGTCTTAACTCATTTGATATCCATTTCTTTCTCCTCTCATGCCCCGGTTGTCCTGATCCTCCCGTGTGCCACGCCCCCCTCACTACCTTGTGTGGACTCCCGTGTTCCCAGCTGTTCCTATTCATGTTAATTACTGTGGTGTATTTAAGTCCGTGTCTGTGTGCCTGTTGTTAGTCTGATCATTAACGGTGCTGTTGTGAAGCCTGTTCTGTGTAGTACTCCATGTTCCCCGAGTTGCCTTTCCTGAATAAACCCTGCCTTTCCCTGTATCTTTGGACTCCTGTGCCTACTTCCCCGCTCCTGCATCTTCACCTACCTCCTCCCTTCTTTTGTGTTAATTTTTTGTACTACATAATATGTAGGGAACCAAGTTACTCAATTAGGTTGATTGTGTTTACATAGATCATAAACATGTTTTCCTGTATTAGCTCATTGTGTTTTGATGGCTGACTGAGGTGTTTCTCCAAAATAAGCAGCTGTTCTCACAATGATAGCTGTGTTACTGTGTTCAGGTATGTATGCGCCAGAATTACTTTGGGGAATGAACATGGATCTGTGGTGTTTGTGTCAGCAATTGATTGACTGGTGAAGTCATTCAATGAAGGTGTATAATCAATTGAGATATAGTGTAATAAATCAACAGGTATTTGTAACTATAAGCTTTATAAAAAAAATAATGACTGATCACCTGTATGAAAATATATTGCATTCATACAACAAACAACAAATACAACAAGAAGGTATACAAATGTTTGAAAATACAAGTATAAACAGGATAGTAGAGTCATCACAATGGGGGAATAGGATCTATGGCAATAATGATTGACAACCACTGAAAATGCACCTACTGATGAGTGAGAATAAAAAAATAAATCCAGCCAGGCTGAGGTGGTACAGGAGAGCTAAATAAAACTGGGAAGCGGAAGACTTTTCATAAATACTTTTTCTTTGTTTTGTTTTAAACCTACTTTTCTGCCTGTTTGGTTTTAGATATGGTCATTCCCTTCAGACATATTACACATGGCATATGTAAAAACTGCATATGCAGCCTCCTGCCTGAATTACTGTCCTTATGTTCACATATTATAATCATTAGGCTGCATGGAAAAAGAAAAAGAGTAAAACTACTGTAATAGCTGATTAAGTGATAAGAGCATTAAAAATGTAAACATTACAGGCAATTATTTTGAAGACAATGTTTACTGACCAAAGGATTTTAGACAATTATCCTAAGCCAGTTTTCTGCAAAGAAAAACTGAAAAATGAACAGAGAAAAAGTGATTTTCAAAGTTATTTTCAGTACAAGTAGTGAACAGAACGCAGACAGTGTACACTGAAGATGTCTCACAACATGATCAGCGTGATCAATTGAACATATGGATTTATCATTTTATTACATAAAACAAGCGAAACTGCATTAAGCATTGTCACTGCAGCAATTCACAGAATATGATTTCCGCCTCAATGATGTTAGCACCCAACAAAATAGACCAGGACTTAAAATCTAGTGTATCTTCACAAGCTGGTCCATTGTAGGCTTTCTCCACTATTTTCTAGAAATTTTGCTTATATATATAAAAAGGTAAACATTTCAAATCAGGTGACTTGATGCTACATCTGCTTCTTTAATTTGTGCGTAATAATGACCTTCATATCACACCACAGCCCTCCAGTCAGTGTTGGGTTTCACAGTGTTGACACATCGTACGTCAGCAGTCTCTGCGTTGCAGATTCACAGAGTATAAGGGGTGTGTCAAACCTTTGCAGGTTGTAGCAGGTGTTGATGAGGTCAGGCACCATATGCAGGGCAAAGGAGCAGAAATATTAAAACACATGACAGAAACCCTCTCAAATGATGCAGTACTTCCAGGAGAATGGCCAGATCCTAAGCCACAGGCTGGTAATTCTTCTCTCTAGGCAGTTAAGGGTCTTCAACAAGGCCAAAGACTTTTGTTTCCCAAGTTGACAACTGAAGAAAAAAAGCATGTTTAATTATTGTGCTGTAAAATCATCACAGCCCCCAATATGTTCTACTAATACAGAAATTACTGTATTTACAGTAAGACATTCGGACCTTCTGTCAATAATGTTGCATGTACGGTATATCAGTTGTTAACAAAGTTAATAGTAGTCAATGAAAGTGATCAAATATATTTGCTGTAAATTTCTCAAAAACCAAAAAGATAGCTTTAGTAAAGTTGATGGGAAACATCTCTTGTATATCAGATTCTGTTCAATGCTGTTCTAATGGACATAACCAGAGTGGGGGTGTCGTGCTGGTGCAGTGGTTAGCACTGTTGTCTCACACCTGTGGGACCTGGGTCTCCGCCATGGTTCCGTGTGTGCAGTTTGCATGTTCTCCCCGTGTCGTCGTGGGGTTTCCTCTGGGTATTCCAGTTTCCCCCCACAGTCCAAAAACATGCTAAGGTGAATTGGCTTTACCAAATTGCCTGTAGATGTGTGTGTGTGTGTTCTGTGATGGATTGGTACTCTCATCTATAATGTACTATAGATACATTCATAATGCATTAGAATAGTTATTATAAGAATTAAGGATACTTTGTACTGTATTATGAAGGTATCTATAGTGCATTATGAATGACAGCTTCGTAATGCATAATGAACATGGCTATAATGTGTTGTGCCTTTCATAAGTATTTATAGCTATGTTTATAATGCTGTAATATAATGTCATGAATATGTTCATATATTCCTATAGACCTGACATTCATAGAAAGTGTTAACACAGTTTCTACTTTTAGTTAAAAATAAGAGAATATGTAACTTCTGAAAGTTCTCCAAAATAACATGCTACATTATTAAATGACATGTCATCATTGAAAGATCAAAATATTAAATATTTTACCTTGCATTTTTACACAGGTCTTCATAGTTAGGGTCAGTACGTCAGATGCCTATGAACAAAGACATTTTCAGAATTAAAATACACTCAGCCATATTTCACATGCAATTATACCACACAGGCAGAGGAATTATAAATGTTCACTAAATGAGTAATGTTGACTTACAGCTATTGTGAGCTGACTGGCTTATAGAATATTCTGTTACACCTCGCCTTTCAACAGGTAAAACAGCAGATGGTATTATGTGGTTGACAGACTTTAAGCCTAAACCAATGTGACGCATGAAATTCTAGACCTTCAGGATATAAGGACATTTATATTTATGATAAATTCAATTTTACCGACTTCAAATTTTACATCCATATTAATTATCATTTTCCAATTAACATGAACTAATGCAAAACTATGATAAACTTTTTGTTATATCCAATCACTGCTACTACTATTTTTACACTGAAATATGATACTGGTTAGATGATGTAACTCTGTAAGTACAATTATACAATACTGTGCAAAATCTTAGGCAGTCAAAGGAAATGTTTAAAGCTATTTGTCTGGGTAGGAAGTGCACTTTTGCTCAGAATAAAAAACACAATTTAGCATTAGAACACATGCAAATTAGAAAGAACTATCAATAATTTCTTCTCAGCCAGTCCATGTGTTTATTACATTTCACCATAAGCTCACTTAAATAAATTGCAAAGTGTGCTAGTGGTCGGGTCAAAAAATCCATTGGTGTATTGGATGGTTGCTGAAAATTCTGGAGTGATTCTAGCTTTGATTTAGTTTTGAAATGACTAAGCTGACACACTTTGACAGGCATAACATCATAGTTTTACACCAACATGAAGATCATTTAAACATCATTTTCTTTGGCTGCCTAAGACTTCAGCACAGTATTGTATGTTAAATATTCTGTAACTAATAAGTATACAGAGATTGCCTTCCTGCTATCTCCCCTGCTGCCAGTGATGTCACCCTTGCCTGTGACGTCTCTCCTGCCTGCCCGACTGCCAGTGATGTAGCCTTTGCCTGTGACGTCTCAACTGCCTGCCCGACTGCCAGTGATGTCACCCTTGCCTGTGACGTCTCTCCTGACTGCCCGACTGCTATTGATGTCGCTTTTGCCTGTGACGTCTCTCCTGCCTGCCCGACTGCCAGTGATGTCACCTTTGCCTGTGACGTCTCTCCTGCCTGCCCGACTGCCAGTGATGTCACCCTTGCCTGTGACGTCTCTCCTGCCTGCCCGACTGCCAGTGATGTAGCCTTTGCCTGTGACGTCTCAACTGCCTGCCCGACTGCCAGTGATGTCACCCTTGCTTGTGACGTCTCTCCTGCCTGCCCGACTGCCAGTGATGTCACCCTTGCTTGTGACGTCTCTCCTGCCTGCCCGATTTCCAGTGATGTCACCCTTGCTTGTGATGTCTCTCCTGCCTGCCCGACTGCCAGTGATGTCACCCTTGCTCGTGACGTTTCTTCTGCCTGCCCGAACACTAGACTGTATCTTTTCCTAACACTTCTAAGCTGTTACAGAATCTACGCCACTGTTCCTTTTGAGCTAATTAGTCCTACTCGTTTAATGTTCTGCAAAACGAACCTCAGTAAACATTCTGATATAACTTAAATTTAAATATGAAATGAGAGCACATGGCTGTCCTGGGATGGGGTGATGAGCCTTTCGATTTATTCCGCCTGAACACTATTACCCATTCTTTAAGTCTGTGTTCAGTTTTACTACATTCCCAAACCTTAACACCTTAGCTTTCACCCCTTGGCAGCTTTTCCCAAAGTTTTTTGTTTTCCTGCGTTTACTTTGGCTGAAACAGTCATTTTCATTCCTCCCAACCATTTTGTTAAACCTGTCTCCACTGGGAGCATAATAAAGTCCCTGTTCCGTCCTCACAGCCGTGCTTCTGTGGCTCTGTTTGTCTTCCTGCTCGGAGACAGCCTTACACCAAAATACCAGACAACCGGGGCAGCTCAGCATTTTTATGTACGACTCATACATGATGCATTTTTTTTCCCTTAAACAACTTAGTAACTGCACCTGATGCAATTTATCCCTCATTACTTATATATCTCTAATTCTGGCAGTCACCTGTATTACATCTAACAAAGAATATATTTCACCAGTACATTGTCCTATACCAAAAAAATCATTATATCATTACACCAGAAAATAAGACTGGCATTAGTTCTTCCATATAACTGCTCATCCTGGTCAGATTTTCAAGGGGGCTGGAGCCCATCCCAGGCAAGACAGGACACAGGGCTGGGGTATATCCTGGATGGCAGGTTTGTCCATTACAAGGCACATATACATTCAATCACCATAGGAAATTCTGAGATGCAAAAGAGCCGCTAGTTTTCGACTGTGAGGGAGCCGGTGCAGCACATGGAGACCATGCAAACAGGAATGAGATTTGAATCCCCAAACATGAAAGACTAAAAGAACTGCGATACCCACCACCATGCAACCACAACCAACCTTTTAAATATGAATTTGTTACAGATATTTGCATTTTGGCTTAATGTAATTCAGAAACTACATCATATTTGCGGAGTGTCTATTTGCACCAGAGTCAAAACAGTTACAAGGTGTCTAATTGGCTATTTACACCCAGCTTCCTCACTCCCTGTCCTCTGGCTCCTGATGGAGCCAAAGTAGGATACAAATCTAAAAATTATACTACTAACACTACTACTACTATTACTACTACTAATATTGTTATTATTATTATTCATAATAATAATAATAATTACTACTACTACTACTACTACTACTACTGCTACTACTACTACTAATAATTACTACTACTACTGCTACTAATAATAATTACTACTACTACTACTACTAATACTACTACTAATAATAATAATAATATGGTATTGTTGGCATTAATGCCATCTGTCTGCTATATACACCAGGGTGCAAACAGGCACATTGGGAATCCATCCCAGGTGCAAATAGCATCGTTGGCTACTGATACCTGGGTGAAAATAGCATCTGTCTCATATTTTTCATTTTTATTCATTTTATCTTCAATATGAAATAGAACAGAAAAACAACACAGCTAACCCTCCCAAACAGGAACCTTATTCCCATATTACCACGTCTGAAACTGCCGCTGCTGAATTGCTGATTGGTGTTCGGGCCGCTCTTCAGCTGTAGCTGGGAAACATCTTCAGAGTCACCCTCTGTAAATCCTGTCGGCGTGCTAATCTCCATGTGTGTGAGACTCCTATCAGGGACAATGTCGCTCCGGAAATCCAATTCTGTGCATTCTATTGGGGCATGCCAGTACCTCCCCTGCTGATCAGATGCACAGTACTTGTTATCGGTCTTCAACAGTGAGGGACATTCTTCTGTAAAACAGTCTCTGCTGTCAGAGGAGTCACAGGACCTGTGACTGACAGACTGTGTTGAGCACTGGCTGCAGGTGGAATTTCTCATCAGAGGCTGAAAGTCCAGTGAACAGCTTGGGCTTGAGGTTTCAGTGGTTTCCAGAACACCTCTGGTCTGCAGAATGGACTTTAGGGCAACAGGAATATCCACAGTAGCAGAATCTTCCAAAACTGGTAGGCAGCCTATAAAAATATGTTAAATAAAATTAAATATTAAAGAGAGAATAAAACCAAAAGTATTTTATTAATTATTACAAATATTCTTGTATCATTAAAGGTGATGATACACAGGGCAACTCATCTGGATCTGGATTAAGTTGCATCTGGATGAAGTTGCCCACTGCCGATCAACGTTTTTCAAATAGAAATTTGATGCCCAATATCAATGGGAAAGTGCCTGAGCAGCACTGGTCAGCAACATTGCCCGGAAACAATGAGCAAAAAGTTGCCCTGTGTATCGTCACCCTTAGCGACTATAATGCTGGAATTAAGTGTGGTCTTTGTATTCCAGAAGACATATTTCTTCTGTTGTGCATTGGAAGACATCACAAAGTTTTATTTATTTATTTATTTATTTTTAAAAAGGTTCAAATTAAATGGAAATACGGGTTTCCTTGTCTGTTGGCAAACATACAGCGATAACTACCCAGTACAGAAATGTATTTATTCCAAAAAGAAGTTTCAAAAAGACAAAAACAAGTTATGCCTACATTAGTGCTGCAGGGGTCAAATAGAGCAACTATTAAATAAAAGTGTTACATTCCATTATGATCACCATAGACTCCATTTCCTTCTCAGTTTATGACATTGCTGTCAAAACAGAAGGTAAATGTTTATGAACAAAAAAAACCTAAATCTAAAACCTATTCCACAAATGGCTTTACAAACAGAAGCCTGACAGCTATTCAAAGTGTACCTAAAACAGGAAAGATCCTTATTGTAATGTATTAGCCTTCAGTAAAATAACAAATTGCAATATCCTCTGAGCTTTCAGTCAATGTTATATCATTTTTTAAGTAACAATGTTTCTTCGTATATTCCCTCCAGCAGCTTCCCCAAGAGATGCTAACTCAATGTTTTGATTTCAAATGTTAATTCTGGGAGTTTGTGCAACATCAGGACTGAAGCTTTACAATCAGGAATTAATACAATACGTACAATACTCTTCTCCCATTTGGGTATCAAAATACCGCATGGCTCAATGCAGTCAAGATAGTAATAACAGGCTGTGATTTTAAAAGTATTAACACATTAATTTTGACTGTTTTAATTTTAATGCACAATGAAAGTGGATTTACATCGATGTAACTGGTATTGTATCATTCTATACTTCGGTTGAAAATATCCTGTAACTATGCCCTATGAACATTTTTCAGATCTAGGAGGAATTCCCGTTTATGAGTGTACTAATAAATTGTCACGTGACCCACCCGATAACTGCACATCTTTCTCCACGTTCAGGACCAAAGCTTCCCCATTGCTGATAACTGCTGAATCCTCACTGTGATGTTGTGGTTCTCTGCATGCTTTATGAGAGAGCAACAATCGTTCTGAAATGCATTCCTTTGTCTACCAGTCCCAGCCATGTACGAAATATAAGAAAGATGGTAATAATAAAGCCATACCTTTAAACATCTTCTTAAGTAAGGCATGCCAGAAGCATACCAACAAAAGTAATGACAAAACTATTGCCATGGTAACTACCGCCCCACACATGGCAATGGCAGCCGGATCATGCTGAGGTGAGGTCTCTGCATTGCCATTTATGTCTGTATCAACCACTTTGTTTCCTGTAAAACAATACAGTTGGTATTTATACTGTTTTGCAGAAAATGCAAATGATAAATACTTCCGATCATTTAAAATATGTATTTTTGAGCAACTGCTGGCTAAACCACCTAGCGGGCCTGTCACTGCATCATTTACTGATCATAACACACATTCTGATCATTCTGCATTCCTGCAGTATTTGTCAAATGAAGTTAACAAACAGTGATCAGGAAACTTACGAGTACACTGACTATCAGCACCAGATGTGGCACCACAAGGCATGCATTCCAAGTCCTGCAGTCCATCTATTCGCGTCTTACTGTAAAATCTAGATTAAAGTTCAAAGAAAACAAGTACATGTCAGCACAGTAATCTATAGATCTAAAGTATAAAATCATCATAAAAAGCATCAAAAATACATTTAAAGCATTTATCGTGTATACAAACACAATGTATCATAACATATTTGAGACAATTATTTACGCACCCTGGTAAACAGTTTCCACAAACTGTGTTTCTTCTGGCAGTACAAGGGAGAATCTGCTGTCTGTTGAGTTGCTTGCATGACAAACAGATTTTGCAATTGTGATGACCCCAGTCCTCTTTGTAAGACCTGACACCACAGTGGATGCAGTGGCCATTACCCCCACTCCCATAACCACACTCCTGACAAATAAAAGCAGTATAAATTTCCTTCATATATCATTAACAAAAGATTTTGAACAAAATATTTCACCTTGCAAAACAGAACAACAAAAACAGTATTAAAATCGGTTGTTCATACCGCGAACAAGTCTGTAGTGATTTTTAAAGTAATTTTGAAAAGTCCCCCACCAAAAAAGAGACATAATAGTTAATAGCATATGTTCCAATTGTTGGTTTGTGATTTGGAAAAGCTATTGAAAATGTCAAAATGATCGATGCAAACTGTTTAGTAGTGAGAAAAATATTATTGTTTATAGCAGTGCTTCTGAAAAGATGTGTCTTTCTTATTAAGCATGACTTGTTAACCAATATTTTCATCAAAACAATTCTGTACAAAAAAAAAAATGTACAAATGTACAAAAAATGTTCTGCAGGTTATTTTATAAACAAAGGCGTCCCATGTATATTTTTTTCATAAATACTCACTTCAGACAGCTCGAGCCCCGGTCCACACTGATGGCACGTGCGGCATTCACCGTTGTAGAAATACTGGTTTTCTAAGCAATGCATGGCAGTAAACAAATACCTGAAGAAAACGAATATGTGTGGAGCTTAAAATGATGTGTACTCTATTACCTGATTTAAAGTGTTTTATGGTTTAGCACATTTTAACTAGCATCAAGTTAAATGTGAAATATAAATAAATCCATTGGACATGTCCAATGGATTTATTTATATTTCACATTTAACTTGTGCACACCACGGCTAAATGCACATATTTGGATATAGTTTTATATGCACAGTTTTATAATCTGTGCCGCACAAAATGATTTGACTCAGAAGGGACAAACGGGACTAGTACATTATTTAGACAGAACAATATAGAGAAAAATATCTTTTTATAATAAAACACTTCAATAACGAAATAGTACATTATCTTACATTACGATACAATCGCTAATAATCTAAAAATGAAGTACAACTATATTTAACTGCCAATTTTGCTTTATTGAACACCAGTACGATTACATACGACTTTACGCTTGTTAAAAATTCGAACGGTACACGGCAATGCAATTTCGCTACAACGCCACGTAAGTACATACAACTGATTTCCTGTCACTCTATCTTAGACTGGCACCATAACGTTCTGAGACGATGCAAAGTACTGTACCTTTGTCCATAAAATGTTGGTAAACTTGCAAAATTGCACTTTCCTGTTTACTGAAGGCGCGCCGTAGTGAGATCCGCGCAGCGGCCGTTTCGCTCCAGCCTCCTGCACATGTCCTGACATGCCTCCTCTTTCAATACGCGGCTTGAGCGCATCTCTCCGTCGATAACACGGGAAACATCCAATAAATTAAATACGATTTTACTAGCAAGACTGGAAAGACAGTTTGTTGCATTATACTTTTATGATGATGTGGATGATGATGTTGAATATTATTATTATTGTTATTATTATTATATGTATTTAATTCTTCTAAGAATTGGTTCTATAAATTGTTACTATAGATGTACATAAATAAATACTATAAAGGTTATCTATTACACAGTATATGTTGTAATATTGAGAAACAATATTGAATACGGCTACTAAACTTTAATCAGGAATTACCCGAAAGGAGGCACTGCAGTCACAAGTATATATAATTATATAATTAGAAATAATCCTGCCTTTCCTACCGACTAGGCATTTTTTACTTGTAAAACAAGTAACAGGAACAAACTAAAATACATTTGCGAATGATTGATGTGGAAGGTTTATTTATCCATTAATGTGTTTTATTAAATATCTGCCATACTGTTACGTCAATGAAACTAATATTTACAATTTTATTTACAAAGATCTCTAAAGACTAATATTTTATGTTAAATGTGGGGGGGTCCAAACGAATAATTATAAAATGCGAGGGGGACACGTCCCCATCAGATTGGCGGCGTCGCCCATGCATAATCCACATCTTCAAAGCGTATGACCAGTTTTTATCTGTGTAATAATTAGTCAAGAAAAACATGAATGTTTATACTCATAAATAATAATGGAGGCGATTTAAGATGAAATCTTGAATTCTGCTACCCAATGTCGAAAAAAAAAAATGTTCTGAGGTTTGTTAGGGCTTTTTTGAAATAAATTTAGGTTGTGTCAGGTGCCTGTGGCTTCATTTCATGATTGTCCAGTACGTAATTGGTTAATAGACCGTTTATCCTAATCTCTCTCTAGTTACAGTACTAACATTATATTCTACTGCTATATTCGTGTTATTACTAATCATCGTTTTCCAATATGACTGCATGAAATATATGAAAAGGAGTACAATAATTCTAAAAAAGTACGGAAAAATGCGATTTATAAAGTTGTACAAATCACTAAATGATTAAATGTATCCAGATTTTGATTAACACAAACACTAAATGGGGTTGCTCAGTAAACTCACTGCTGGAATAAAGAAATATCAATCACTTCAGCCTTGAACTAGATAAGTGTTTGGAAAATCATACAGTAATTGTATCTTTGTTGGGCATATAGACAACAGAAGTGTTTCAATGTCTGTGCGCTCCACATTAGAATTTTAGTGATAGTGGGGGCAGTGGTGTTGGACTGTAGACTGCCTTCATCTTCCCTTGTTACTTTATTAAAATCCAGCCCCCACCACACTTGTGCATTCTCTGTACTAACACCTCACCACAATATGTTTTTATTTAACCTTCCACATTAGATTGTTTTTCAAACCAAAAACTAAATAAACTGATTTAGCTTAACACATAACAAATGAACTGGTATAAGTTAGGTGTTCAGTGTTGGTTTGGTCACCATAATGTTAATCCTAAGCACTGCAGATGCACCCATTCACATCGGTTTCACATTTGTTTATAAAGTTCTTCTTTCATGAAAACCGCTCCCAGTTTCCTTGTGTTAAATTGACCTTACCCTGAACCAGCTCAGTATAAGCCTGAAAAGAGAAACTAAATATCTGTCCCTGGTTTCCAAATCCCTCCCTCTTTGTTTGGCACTAACAACAGCAACCCTGCAAAAAGACTGTATATTCTTTCAATCTCAGGACAGAGCCACTGAACACGGGCTGGTCACCTCCATACTCTCCCCAGTCCTTGGCTCTGCTGTCCTACATATTCAGGTTCTGAAAATGGGACCTGATGACAATGCAGAAGTTCTATAACAAGAGGAAATGGATGCTGCATGTAGGTGCCTGAGTGCAGAAAAGACAATCTGGCTGCTGTACTTTATGTGTGGAAAAGTGCAGATAATTATATGCATATGGTCACTCATGTGAGAACATTTACATTAACTGACATTTTGATTGGTTGAGCACCTGGTTTTTCACAGAATGAATGACCTCACTAATTGAACTTCACACTGCAATTATTTTGAACACGCCCCTTTCAAATAATGATTCTGTTACACATATTCAGCAGCATGCATGTCATGACTGTTGGGTCTGTTGGTTTTCCATTACTCTACTATACCTACTAGTAAATTATTTGCCATGTAGAAATATAATTTCTACCAAAAACGGTGATTGATCAGGTTAGTGATGTCGCACTGCTATTATTTTGAACACAACTGTATATATAAAAGGTGGAAGTATATAATAGAAGATAGTGAAGTAGTTTCATTTTACAGTAATTAAAAAAATATATTGCACTTTTGTCCCATTGATACCATGGGTAGCAGTGAAAGACCTGAGATCAGTACCTTGCACTTAGATGCAGTGAACAGTTATTTAACAGGGCTCAAGTCTTTGATAGTGCTTGAGTAGAAGCTTCTCAGTCGTCTGGAAGCTTGCGTCTTAATAGATCTATAAAGGATCCTTCCAGAGGGCAGCAGAGTGCAGAGGTGGCAGCCTGGGTGAGGTGAGTCCCAGATGATTTTCTTGATGTCAGGGTTTGTACACGACCTCCAGTGAAGGCAGCTGGGTCTGGATCATTTCTTTGCTGATTTGAGGATTGTCTGAAATACTGAGCTTGCTGCATAGGTTTGGCCAACAGCAGTGGGGCAGATTCCCTTACTGTTAAAAACTGGCATCATCTGCTCCTTGTAGTTCAGAATGTGCTGTCTCCCCTTTGGCTGCCATGGGGTTTTTGTTGCTTATGCTGTGCTGCACATGATATCATGAGGCCCTCATGACCAAGTCTGCACGCCATTACACCCATTACTATTCCTGATGACTAAAACAGTACCTACACCTTCTCTTTTCAGTCTGGAGCAGGTTTCATATACTAATTCTCACAAATATTGTGTAGCCCAAAAATATTTCGACACTGAAACATTTTTGTTTTATTTTGTTTTGTATTTGCACTCCTGTGGACTGTTTTTGAGAGTAAACTATTAAGTGCCAATGTTCATCTTTAATTTGAAGGGATTGATGTTCCGACTGGGTGAACAGTATAGGAACTGCATGACTTTTTAACAGTCCACTACTTTAGACGACCGAATTGTTTGGATGATTGGCTTCTTAAATCCTTCTTCCGCAGCTGTCTTTGTTTCAGATCTATCTTAAGCATACAAAAGCAACGGAGTCTGGCTGCAGAGCCACTTGGAGGCACGTCTGCTGACAGACAGGAAGTCCTCTGTGGTGCCAGTAGCGCTTTGTGTTTATTGTATCTGGCGGATTTTTTTGCTAACTGCTACGTTGTAATCGATAATGTGTACTATTTAATAAGTGATTTTTACAGGTCTTATGTTGTACAAATGGGAACGCTACACCCTCTGCCAATTAACGTTTGAATTTTAATTAACGCAGTCATCCCAATTTATGGATATTGATTTCAAGGAGGCAGATGAGGGGCAAGCAGGAGGGCTTGACTGGTATTAGAGTAATACCGTATATAAATTGTAGACTATAGGGTTTGGCTGGGACGACGGGTAAGAGAGCGGCGGTAAAATACGCGGCGAGACTGCCGGTTAATTTAACTGATGCTGAATAGCAGAAGGACAGATTGCGCATCATTTGCGGGTGTCGGGGAGCTGCAGTCAATTTGCGGGAGACCCCCGGAATTTCCGCGAGAGGTGGGGTGTCCGATTAACGTTGTAACGTTAAGAAATGGTTGCGTAAAGGAAGGTATCTCTTTCTATGTACGTAGGTCCTGCTACTGCTGTATAATATGTTTGACTTACATTTTTCTGTCACGGTGCTAAATATTAATGGAAAGGGTGAAGATAAGCACACGCTACTACGATGTCTATCTTGTTCGTTGCTATTACTTCTGTGTTGCCGACACAGTAGCCTACTTTTAGAGCTATAGGGATTTTCAGTATGAGTCCTGATGTCCTATGTATAATTCTGCATTTTCCCTGCACAAGGCGAGTTTACATTATAGTCACAGAAACATCGTATAGTATCTGGTTCATTCATGCATAGTTGTTCCAGGGTGAGAGAGTGTAAAATGACTCCCCCTTTGGTACCTACAGTGAGGTTGACTTTTGTTTAACAACTGAAATATACATACCTTTTATATTTATTGAGAAGGAAGACGTTTTTATCTAAAACAATACCAAATATGAGGTGAAAAAAATGTTATAGTCATATATAGTGATTTGGTTGTAATGAACTTAAGGTATGCTGCAAGGCTGGTATTTCAGTTTATACACAGGCTACAAGTGCATGACTTACAAATAAGAAATGCACATTAACACCCATAATTTAAACCGATCAACAGTAATCTAGTAATCCCGATACACTTTAAAACCAAATAAATTCACAAAACTTAAATAAAGGCAATCAGTTGCCTTATTTTTTGGTTTTGAGTTTTCAATGTTAAAATCTTAATTTTTGAATGGTTTAAAATTTAGAGTACATGCTACTAATACTCTTTGATTGCAGACTAATTAAAGTATTTATAGTGTTAACTTAAACTTTACAGTTTTTGTAACTTAAATGTTCCATCACCTCTTCCATGTACTTAAATTAACATCACTTAAAAAAATAAGTACACAACAAAATTTTTAAGTTAATAGAACTTGAATTTATTTGATTATTTTGTCATGAATTTGACAAGAATAAAACTGTTTCACTGATTATAAAATTTGACTCAGAACTTAAAATGAGTAAAATGTTATTGGCGTTTTATCACACTTTTCCTTGTAGCACACCGCACTTAAATATAAATATTTAAAATATAAAATATAAAACTATATTTCTAAACTATAGTTTCTAAACGGCCTAAACATCTTCAGATTAACACTGTTTTTTTTTTGCCATGTACACATTTCACTGTTAATATTTAAGACAGAAAAACAACCGTTAAAAGAAAAAACTGCAAAGACAATGAATATTTCCTGCTATGTTAACAGGGCAGCATTGAGGCAATTTCTGGGCTCCACAAACTGGATATGAACTATAGAATTAAATTCTGAAACACTGAAATACAAATGTATCAAATACCCAACTGGACATTATAACAATTATTGTGATATGAGATAGATCTGGATAGAAAAGTTCACTGAACCAATCAATAATGCCACACCTCATAACCCCTTTTTTTTAGATTAGTTTTAATACATTTGTCATCAAGTCATTTTTGTGAGTCTGCAACTTGGGTGACAGCTTACCATCATCCAGACTGAGTAAGACTTTCTCAATGAACTCAAAAGTGTTGGTCAGCCCCCTGAGGTAGCTGAGGTGTAGTGCATAGATCAGTCCAAACATTACCAGGAATGCGTCAGAAAGTCTGGGGAGTCTGGCCACAATGGCACTTTCAATGACAACAGAGATTTTTACAGGATGGTAGTGAACTGGATTTGTGTCATTGTCACTGATGACTGCAAGGAGGGCCACAGCAACATCTTCAATGTCTGGCTCATTAGACGCATCCTGAAAGAATGAAGGGAGATACTGGTCACAAACTAATGAATGGTGTCAACAAACCAGAGAATTCAATTTTTTTGTACAGCAATTTGCATTGTATTAATTTTGTGGCAATAATGTTGCACTCCAACTCAGAGTTAAAGTATTCTTGTAAATTGTTCATATACTGTATAGGAGTATGTTTTACAGTTGTTTTGTGAGAAGTGATCTCATTAATGAAATGTGAGCAGAATATAATGGCATCGATTTGAACCCGAACTGACAAAGTAACAGTGGCTGATCCTGTACTACTGCAACATGTGACCCAGGACGCACTGAAGGGAAAGAGAGTGAGCACAGATTCTTTTATTGCACCGATGTGTTGGCAGGAAGTGATGAATGTTTTCCACGACAATTAATTCACAATTGTTTCATGAATGAGACCCAAAATCTGGATTCTATACACTTGCGTCAGCTTAGCTACCAGTGAAAGTAAGTACCTGAAGATAAACTGATACCAAGCTCATGAATGAATACAGGAAAATAATTCAATAAACTTCTGTGTTGCCTTGAACATAACACTAACCCAGTTCATTTGAAGCAGGGTTAAAAAAGACAGATCCAGTCACACAAACTAAATGTATAATGATTAAGGGTGCAAATGCATGTTTGAAGGATATAAGGATTTATTTCAACAAACTGTTAATGAGGGTAACTGTTAATTATTCAAGGAAACTCACTGTGCAGGTTCGGAAAAACCCTAACCCTTCCTCATGCAGATACACGGGTAGGGTGTGGAGAGCTGTGGAACACATGGTGTGGATATCATGTATTTCTTATAACAACAACAAAGTATTGTGCATACTGTTCACTGTGAAGTGAACCTTATAATCCTAACACACATATATATATTACAGTATACAGTACATTACTGTCAGGGTCAGCACCTGTCCACTCCTGCCCTTTGTGTCTCTACACCGTTTGGCCAGCAGGTGTCACTGGCCGTCCCACCTTTCCAGTCCCTATCTAAACCTTATGTTTTCTTTTGTTCCTTGTGCTGCTGCAAGGCTCAGGGGGTTGTGCATGTGGTACAAAGACTGCAACTGTACAGTCATGGGTTCAGTTTTGGGGTTTTGGTTGTTCCTGGTGTGTGTTGCAGTTATTTTGTTTCCCTGTTTGGTTTGCCCTGCTTGCGTCCTATTTGATTTTGGGTTTTGTGTAGTGCAGTCACCCCTCTGTGTAATGCCTCCCAGTTTCTAGTTTTGGTGCATGATAAGGTTCCTTCGTTTCATGCTTTGCTTGTTAAGTGTAATCTGCCCCACCTGTTCCTTGTTGTCCCAAGTCCTTATTGAGTTGTTAATTTGATTACATTTTGAACCTGTTCCTTGTTTGGCCTGGTGTTGCTGTGTATTTAAGTGCCTGTCTGTATTCAGTTCCTTTGGTGAGTCAATGTGCTATGTTACTGTGTGTTGGAAGTTCTGTCCCCTTACCTGTTCCCAGTCCTTTTGGTTTTTGTTAGTGTGATCCATTTTGCAAATAAACCCACCTCGGAACCGCAAGTGGATCATCACTTTTTTTCCTGCCAGGACCATGCCCTGCCATGACACACTACCGTATTATAAATATACTAAAAATGTTATAACTGGTACAAATATGACATTAAAACAATATCTAAAGATGGTTGACACAAACCCAGTACCAGTATAGTATGCTTGAAATATCATTACGGGGCAACTCCTCGCTTATTGACCAATTCGCTTAATTATGTTCAGCCTGTCCTGTGTAATTAGTCAGCGTCTGAGTCAGTATTCCCCAGATCTGTCATTGATGTAGTGTGATGTTGTCTAGACGCGTGTTCCCTAGTGATCCTGTCAGTCTGAATAAACCCCGTCTTTACCCGTATTCACGGCTCGACTAGCCTACTTGCTCGCCTGCCGACAACTGGACGCAACCATCTCTTGAGTCACACAGATAAAGATACATAAGATAAAAAAGAGGTCATCGTCCAAAAAAAAATAAAAAATACAAAATCATGACCAACAAAACCATTACACAACACAGAAGAAGATAAGCCTCTGCTCCTCATTGGTTAATTATGTAATGAAGCAGTGTTTTACTGTCCTGTAACCAGGAAGCCCTGGCAAGTTCAGCCTCTCTGCTGGTCTTCACCTGGTATTCTACTTCTGACTGAAACCTATTTCATCACAAAGAAAGTGTGCTGAATTCTATAATACATCTCAGTGTAAAACACTATGTTTGATATAAATACTTTTCCAGACCGCTGTTCATCAGAGTGAGGCACCAACATCTTCTGATCTTTGGCATGTCAAACTGAATATAAAAAGACAAAAACAGTCAAAATGTTTTAAAGGACGCTGTTCATCATACAGAAGACTATGCAACATTCTACAGCAAAGAATGTCGTCTTGAATTACTTACAGCAGGATAGTGGAATGGCTCTCCTAAGGATATCTAGAGTCTATACTGATAAAAGGGAGGGTAGCAAAAACACTTTCACTATATCACAAGTGTTACGTCCAACAATTCAAGGTGGCCTATCTGACCTTTAACATGAACACACCACAGTCCACAGACCCAATCTGTTGAGAAACATCCTGCAAAATACAATATGATACTAATGAAGTCATTTGTAGCAATCCCAACAGAAATGTAACATTGGGAAATCCTGAAATCCACTTCACCATGTTTCTCAGTATTTTCTAGCGTTTTGGGCTTATTCGGTTTGCTAGCTTGCTGCAAATAGAAATTTGGAATTGTCTGGGCATTAGAGCTACAGTTTTTCAAGTGGGATTAAAACTTTATGTAGGAATTAATGGATACACAGAACACCTTCTGTCACATTTGCAAATATTTCACTGTTGCATCTCTTAGAATAATTGTCTGTGTGCAAAAGGGACAGTGGTAATGACCAGCATGCATGCAGGCAAGGCTGCACCTATTTATTATGAATTCTGTTGAAGAATTTTGACAAATGAATCCATTGTCAATGGATAAACATTTATATTAATTCATTAATTTGACAGATACAAAACAACTTACAAAAAGCATAGAGTTGGTTTTAATCAAGAGATCAAAACATACTGACAATGCATAATATGGTACAACAAATAAACAGTGTTATGAGAATATCATATTTACTTCATTCACCAGAGTTTAGGAAATTTCAAGAAAATGTAATTTTGTAAATATAATTACACAAACCAAATAATTCTGCAATTGACATACCTTGGAATGAAATTCTGTTTTCTGTGTGTAAGTCTACATGTCTCTGGGCTCTTAGTAACCTTGTTGGCTTAAACATCGGGCATAATGAACAATGGAAAGGATAACTGAAAGTAGTAACAACCTAAGCACGAAGTGAGTTTTGTAACAGTCAAACAATATATGTAAATACCCTTTTCACATCATGTTCTGATGCACCCACTCAAACAATAGTGCTCCATGCTGGACAATAGTTCACATAGTGAACAAAAATCATGATTAAACAATGGATATGTGCTGCTACAGCTTGTGAGTATAATATTGTTCTGGAGTCCACCAGCAGAATTTCGGTGTACCTCACAGTGGGTCTAGAGCGAAGGCCTTGCCGGGCTCACAGTGGACTTCCTGTCTGTCAATGGATGTGCATCACAGTAGATGTCTGGAGCCAGACCCTTCTCAATGATTTTGAGAATATTCTAGGACGTCATTGTGATGTCTTTGCACTTCAAAGACGTCACAATGCCAGTGAAGCAGGCCTTCGTGTGTATAAAAATGAGAAGAAATTAGTCAGAGCCACAATCAAAATATTCACTCAAAATTGTTTGGTGAATTAAGATGTAAGAGCACTCTGAGCTCAGCAATTGTAAATAACCTGGAAGACCAGTAAACGTGGATAAGAGGTATATCTTTGTAATGATGAAGAAAAACCCCTTTTATAACTGTTAAACTGATCAGAATGTAGGCACCAATATGTCAAAGGTACCCTCTTAAACAGCGGTTTCCAACCAGTCACCTTCACTCTGCATCATAAAGTCTCTAGCTAAATTTATTAGTGCACAGAAGTTGCATTTTTTTTTTTTTTCTTAACCTTAGACTGCATTCGATACAGAAAAGCAAAGCAGACATCCCACGTCTTCTGGAAGCTCCGGGAGTCTCCTGCAAATTGACAGCAGCTCCTTGACACCCGCAAATGATGTGCAGTGTTGGCAAAATCTGTCGTTCCACTATTCAGCGGCAGTGAAATTAGCGCCCCCCCCCCCCCCCCCCTCCCGCTCCCCCCGCCCGGCCGGCAGTTGTTCGCGTGCCCGCCTCCCAAT
>JAOYFF010000039.1:1493157-1519064 GCA_025773925.1 Cryptomyrus ogoouensis | reverse complement strand
CAGCGCACCCTTCACACCCCCCAATGAGGGGCCGTGTTGGCCAAACATGTCCTTCCACTATTCCCCGGCGGTGAAATTAGCACCCCCCCCCCCCCCCCCAAGTAGTGAACTCTCTGGAATGTCGTGGGAGTATTGCACATGCCAAATGCCGTCACCGTATTGGAGAAAATGGTCATGTACAAGAAAGGCAGATCTCAGCAGAGTGAGAAGTTGATCATATACGTAAATACCCTTTTCACATCATGTTCTGATGCACCCATTCAAACAATAGTGCTCCATGCTGGACAATGAGAAAGACTCAGGCGCATAACTGCATTGACCTTTTTGTGATCTATGCAGACCTGGGCCAAGCCATCACTGTTGGGTACAAGAATGCATGGTGAACTCCATGGACTACAGCTAAGCTGGGCTAACCTGTAGTCAAGCAGACAAGACACATAAGAACATAAGAAATTTAGAAACGCGAGGAGGCCATTCAGCCCATCAATCTCGTTGGGGGAGAACTTAACTAATAGCTCAGAGTTGTTAAAATCTTATCTAGCTCTGATTTAAAGGAACCCAGGGTTTTAGCTTCTGCTACACTAGCAAGAAGACTATTCCATACTCTAACTACACGCTGTGTAAAGAAGTGCTTCCTGAAATTTGTTTTAAAATGTTCTCCCGCTAAAACACCTCTTTACACTTCAAAGAGCTCATGAAATTGTTCACACAATAAGCAAGCTGCTTGATAGACTTGGCCCCAGTCACATCAGTTTCATGGTTAAGTATGTTCGACAGGGAGGGGTCTGCCATGACTAACTACATAACCTCTGTTTGTGGTAGATGGTGGGGAAGCTACGGAAGGGCAGGAGAATTCAGTAGCATGGTATGTTGCTTAGGGGCATCTGCAGTGCAAAAACATCCTTGTCCCTTACCACAGACTGAATAGGAACAGGATTTGCAGAGGGATGAGTCATTATTGCCTCTAAAGGCGGATCTTTTGGTTTACGTTTATTGTTTTACAATAAACAGAACACAGAAATAAAGCATATTTGCCCTTGCAATATATTATGTAACCGGCTGCCCTCGGGGGAGCCCCCCCAGCTCAGGGCCCCAGGCAGTAGCCTGCCCTGCCAGTCCTGTTGTTACACCTCTGTGTAACACACAAGTCTGTCTCTGCCATCCTGGTATCTCTATCACATAATTAGTGTCGAGCTGTAAGATACAAACCACATCTACATACAAGACATGAGCTGGTAGGTGTAACAGAAAATGACTCCATATAAAATATACACACCTGTCAATCTTGACGTTAATACCTTGATACAGAACATGCTAAGCTGCTGTTGTCCAATGAATTCTATAGCAAAGTCACCAAACTGGCTGCGAGATATATTTAAGCAATGCTTTGATATATCAAAACCAAATTTGGGAGATGGACTCGGGACCCAATCTTGAGGAACCCCAACAAAAAGTTTTGTTTGACATTTTTCCAAGCATTGTTCAATAGATGACACCTTAAGTACTCCATACATCCATCCATCCATCCTTCCATCCATCATATATGTGGTTGTGTGTGTTTTATATATATGTGCATGTACAAGAAATATAAGTTATTTATTATCTCTCAATCATCTGGCCATCTGCCTTGCTCAGTGTTTCAAATTTGCATTACCAAATGTGCATACTTCTTAGGTATATAAACAGCCTGCCGTCATGTTCAGGAAAGATTTAGGTATTTGTCAATTCATCACAAACTGAGAAAGCAGGGACAGCAGGTTAGGGGCCCTGCACAAGGGCCCAATGCTGAAATCAATCTGCCAACCACAGCATTTAAACTTGCTACCTTCTCAGCACAGGTTCCCACTTATAATTAAGGTATCAGTGGAGAGAATTTGTTAATGTGCTGCAGACTGGCTCAGGGGTAATAATATATCTTTCATGTTGCTGATTATAGAATCAGATATGCTGCAGTTGTTCTACAATGAACCAAAACCAACACAATGAATAAAGCTCTGGCCTGTGAGGTTGGATTCTGTTACCTCACCGCGGCCACCCCCACACCTGGTCTCCCTCATCGGAATACTGACAGCTGTACCTAATTGCCTGGCTTATTTAACCAGTCTAGCTGGATCCCTCTCTGCGAGGAAATGTTTGTTGATATTCGATCTCCTAGCGTTCTTTCATGCTGCTTATCCTCGAGTGCCCGATTGTCCTCCTATGTGGTTCTGTGTGTGAATCTCCCGATGCGCGTCTGTCCCGATCCCTCTCTTAGTGTGAGTGCGTGTATTGCTTCTCCAACAGCTACTCACGTGCCTGCCTTACCCTGCACCTCCAGGACCGACCTTTTGGGCTTTGACCTCCACTTAACTCTGTGCAAACAGTTCATAGGTTTGCACAGGTTTGGTTTCAACATTGGTAGGGAAAGAATCAGTCCAGAACCCCCCCCCCCCCCCACCCCCACTAAGCACTTATGACACTCCCAACAACATCGGTAGGGACATGTCAGTATGGACACGTCAATACCAATCTTAAAACATTCTGATGAATTGTGAAAAGTGAGCATTTTCTTATTTGCTATCAAAACTATATTGCCGCACCTTTTGCTTGTAAAGTTTAATTTACAACTGTATTTTGAAGTCATTTACAGGACATGGAGAACTTGCTGTTTCACACTTGAGTGTCACTAATTCCAAACACAGTAAGTTTTGGAATTAACCAAAAAAGGAAAAAAATTAAACTCCAAGTGACAAAACACTGGAGTTTATGACAACCTACCACTCTGGTTAAAATATCAGAATACTCTGGTGTTTTTTCAGCGATACGCTGCCAAAAAAATGCGTTACTCTCCTCTCCCAACTCAGAGGGCCTGCATTTTAATGTCTCTAATTGCTAGTTTTACAAGCTCATGTTCAAGTACATCTGTTTGGCAAAACAGATGCATGGTCCACCCTGGATGTCAGCCACGTCACGACATAAAATGTAGCTGTATAATGTTCACTTCATTGCTCCAGAACTCTTTTGTGTCACAGACTTTACCAATTTATATATGTTATGGGCTTTTTAATTAAACTTTGCACGGTAGGTGGAATAGATTAGGATATAAATTTAGAACAATTGATGATGACTGAATGACTAAAATTACTGAATGTAACATAGGCGGATTATTATAAGGGATTATTTTAACAGTGACCATGATTTATGCAGACTATGATTTTAGGTTCTTGGCAACATGTTTTAAAATGTTTATCTTCTGTTATGCATTTGCAGTAAACAACGTCCACATTTATTTTTGTTAGTATTTTTTCCAAATTTGTTTGTTTTTTGTTTTGTTTTAGCTTTCTTTTGCTATAAATTATACCATGACTATAATGTAGGTCAAAATAAACATAGTTTCAAATAAGAAAATGAATAATGCCCAAAACAAGAGAAATGTAGTGCAGTTCAGCAAAGACTATGTAGCATCAAGTATATTTAATTTAAAAAATGCTGCTCTCTTAAAAATGTATGTTGCTTTGGAATAAAGTGTCTTCCAAATATAGCCCCTGTGGATTTTTAAGATAATTGTTATTGATGTTCTTCATACTGGTGTTTTAAATGTACAGGAAGAAAGTTTCTTTTACTATGTATAAAGAAATGTTTTCTTCTGAAAATTCTAAATTCTAAGATAGTAAGACCATAGTGGTTATCGGTCTTACGAGTAGCCCAAAAACTGTAGCATCATATTCCCATATTATATAAGATCCAAAAAGAATGCTTCTTACTGTACCTGCCGGTTTAAGATCCTTTTCGGTCCACCAATGCATCAACAATCTCTTCGTGCTAAAAAATGTATTTGCAAATTTGTCTTGAAGAAAAAAATATTTCTAATAGGCAGCTGGAGTTTCCTGTGCTACTAAAGTGGTATGCATCTTAGCTTAAAAATGTATATTCCTATTTTCTTAATTAACTATTTTATTTCATGATCAAAATTAATTTTAAATATTTACCTAAAGGTTTTAGAAGAGAACATTTTAGAGGAGGAAAATTTAAAGTTTTGTAAGGAGACTGTCTTGTGTGTTTTATATGACTATATCCGGATACAGAGGAGTCTTTTGAGTGTGCAGATACAGATATATGTTAAACTAGGGAAAAAGGGAAAAAAAAGATGAACTGGACCGGTAACTAGTTGCTCTTCTCTCAGAGTCAGCATTCATGCCTGAATGTATTTATGTCTGTGCGTAAATGACTTTCCTGTATTAGTTTTAATAATATGCTTTTCTAGTCATGATTTTCAAAAAATAAAAAATAAAAATCCAGTGTCAGTGTTAGCAATTTAAGAATAACTTCACCTATCCTCAGTCAAGAATGTGTGTTTGTTTGCAGCCTGCCACTTAACCGCCAACTTCTTGAAGTTTTCATATAAGTTTGCTTGTCATGTTGAGGTTCTCACATCTTCTTTCTTGACAGCAATCATTTCTCTATAGCACAGTCTAGGGCCTTGTTTTGATTTATTGATATGCACGTTATGTTCCTGCATAGAAATTCATAGAAAGTTTTTAAAATTAATCAGATATATTAGTAACATAGTAACATACCTCAATGGGCAGTGGAGGCGGAATTGTCAAGACAGTCAGTGGCCAATTTAAAAATAAATGATGTGTCCCAGAGACATAAGTATCTAATTAAACTGGAGATAATGTATAATCCTATAATCTTAAATTGATTGTTACTGATATTATTTGCTAATGAAAAATCATGGAAAGATATAATGCAGTTAATGTGCAGGTAACGTGTGTGAGGTGCTGGTATGCAATTACTGTACTGTCTTTTGCATTTTACACTTGCATGATAAATTGTTCCAAAAGATTAAACTTCCATCAGTATTCAGAAACTGCTTATCCTACTAAGAGTCACAGGAGGCCCAGGGCCTGCCTAAAAGCAGGAGGCACAAGGCAGGGAACAACCCAAGATGGGGCACCAACCCATCGCAGGGCACAAGGCAGGGAACAACCCAGGATGGGGCACCAACCCATCACAGGGCACAATCACACACCTATGGGTAGTTCGGACCGTGGGGGGGACCCCAGAGTACCTGGAGGAAACCTCACAATGACATGCGGAGAACATGCAAACTCCACACACACGGAGCCATGGCAGAGTCTCAAATCCTGGACCCTGAAGTGAGGAGTAAAACAACTAACCACTGTGCCACCCAAGAGTAGCATTTGAAAATCACCCTCATGAATGATAGTTTTTCTGATTATTTTCCAGAAAAACACTATTCTTTTCCCACAAACCCACATGTGAAGTACCATGTAAAAAACTTTTTAAAAACATATTTATTTTATTTAAACTACCTAAGTATTTAAATAAGTTGCATCAAAATGTATTACAGCACCCAAAACACTTAGTAACAAGCTAAGTTGAATGAAATTTAAACTAGTTACAACAGAAAAGTTATTAAATCTCAAAGATCAAAGAACAAAAGATCAAATAAACCTAAACAATGAAATGCAACATGCTGAATGTTTTTCACTTGAATAGAATGGGAGTTTTTTAATATGTGTTTAATTTGGTGGGGGTTTTTTTAATCATGGTTACAGCACCACTGTTCTTCAATGAGTACCAAATACAGAAAAGGTAAACCTCATGTCCTCTGTAAAACAAATCATGCTACTTAAAACATTGAAACATTACATATAATTCTCAGGAAAAAAAAAATAAAACAATTATATCAGAATATAATATAAATCTTGCATTATGAAAAATGAAATGCTTACCTGGAAAACAAACTTCACAAACAAAACTTTTATAGCTTAGTCAAAATATGAACCCTTGCCTCCTGACTTCTGGAACAGTAGGAACAGAATCTTTCCTCAAATTTTTGCTTAATATATTATTGATAACCTTTATCTGAACTTTTTTAAACATACTTGTTTGTCAAGAAAATAGCAAAAATTGAACTACGTAGAATGAAAATTTCAATTAAGATTCTTCTTTCAGAATAAAGCCATTTTGCAAATGCCTATGAACATGCCATGATAATCACTCAGAGAGCTCAGTTAAAATGTACATTTATTGCCTTTCACAACCAGAGTCCAAAACAGGCCGCCCCAAACTGGGCCATCCATCCACAATGCCAGGTTTTCTGCCCACTGGTCTGCCCACACTGTAGGAAACAGGTAATTAATGGGACCTGGGACTGCTGATTGGATGGATGACTCCAGGGCGAGGTTCACAAAAAGCAGACTCAACTGCATCCCTCCGGATGAATAGGAAGTTGTAAATTGGTTTCAACTTTCTTAACCCCGCTGCCTGGCAAAGACTAAGTGGGTTGTTCTCCATCAACAACAAGGTCAAAAACCAGGTGGAAACAAATAGTAAAGACACACTGAAAAATCAGAGCCCCAAACTGTAAGCATTCCTGCAACAATTATTACATTTCAGTGAAAGACCTTTAAAACCTTCTTATAACACATACTAATACCTTTACTTTATGCCAGACTTCAGCAAACAAAAATACAAAAGGCTAGTAAAAGAAAATTAAGTTTGCAGCTATTTCACTTTTTTCTTTGAATTATATTTGAAAACAATATAAAAATGAATAATGAATCACATAGAGTGTTGAGGTGTCAAATAAGTCAATGATAATTTACTTTAATAGAAATGTTTAAGGAAGGATATTTGATTTGATTTCCCATGTCTATGTTGGCAGTGTTGGCTAACCAGATGCTGCATCTGGCTAGTCATTCAAAACAGATTTGAACCAGGTCCAAGTATTAAAGTTCTGAATTTGGGCAATTTTATCATAGATGGCTGGCAATTAATTGGATCTTTTATGAATTTCTGAGCCTTTGTTTAGATGATAAGTATTTATAAGGTAATAAAAAACACATTTAATAGAAACATAGGCATGTCTTTTATAGGCTAATAGAAAAATTGAGAATTAAACTTAATAACCTCTCTCAAGAGATCAGATTCCATGTAACATTGTCTTACTAAGATTTGCACAGAAATTCCAACTGGACTCCATTATGTAGTGGAAAGCAAAAACATTGGACCAGTTTCATATATAAAGCTATATTTGGACAATCTTCAACCTTCGCATCCTTGGTATTTATCATAATTATTTATCAGCAGTATGACAAATTATGTATTCACAGTTCCATAGTGACATATTACTGATTATATTGCAAGGAAAAAGGAATCCAAAAAAAAAATCAAGAATCGCTTTATAAAATTGTTGAATTGTTAGTCATCATTCAATGATACATTGAAAAAATATCTATAGTTTTGTTTAATTTTTTGCAATAGAATTTGCTTACCAGATTACTTTATCATTATTGGAAAATACTCAGTCCGGATAACTGAGACCACCATTTGTCACAAAATTTGGATGTAAAGTGCCGATGAATGTATTTTAATTTCACCTAGCAGGACAAACAAGCAGAGCTGGGCTTTTTGGTGATAGTCTGCCTAACTGCCTCATCTTGAAAGACAGCAGTTTATCGCAAAGAAGCAACACTCATCTGATTGTCTGATTTCTTCACCGATACTGCATGACATGGGTTTAGAGGACGGTCTATCCTTGAGCCTGTCTGCAATAATGTTACAATGTAGACAGGACAATGGGTCGAGAATAGCAAGTGCTTCTGACATAAGCAAAGAGAATATTTTATATCTGTATCCATTACACAGTACAGTAAATTAAATTCATGTCAACGGCCCTCTCAATGATCTCAGTGACACTGCTAAAATATATTTTAAATGTCTCGGTGCCTGACAAAAGTTGGTATATTGATACTGGAGTATGATTCCAGCGTTTATATTGGTTTACATTAATGTATTACTTTAATTAGTATAAAAATTACTATATGCATGGTTGGCACTGTATGCACATTTTGTTGTCCTGCTAAAATTTCATATCAAGCTTGATATTTTTGCAGACTAAATGAAGTCCCCTTGCAGAATATCCCTCTCCAGTGCATCATCTATCTTTCCTTTAGTGTAGGACCTGATAACAAAAATCATCAGTGCTGTCATACTTGATGATGTTTTTTGGGATATGAACAGTTTTAATTTTCTAACACAGAATGCACATTCTAGGCAAAAAGAGAATGCCCTTCGCGGACAACTTACTCCTCAAAGAGCAAGTTGAGGGAGGCGTAAAAAAAATTTCCCCACGGGGATCAATAAAATATCTATATAAAAAATAAGTATTGGTATTATCAAAACATTATACCTTTTCCCGCTGGAGCACTTTCATGCTGTCTGGGAAACTCCAAACAAGCAAAGAAATTAGTGGCAATGCTGCAAGCTTGTGAAGTCATTTACCAAGTTAGTAAATAGTAAATAAACCTACACAATCTACAGCACAAACTGAGTGATGAAACAATGCAAAGAAACGGCAAGAATGTAAAACTGTCGTGTAACAAAAAGTATAATAAATGCAAAAAAGGAGACACTGACCACACGTGTAAAATGAAGACAGTCAGACTTTTTGGTATTTTGGGGACAATTGATGCCCATCACTTATGACCTTCAATGCAGGGGGCAGAGCAAAAGGACCAAAAAATGTATTAAAACATCCACACACATAGCTAACAGTAATACAAGTAATAGCTAACAGTAATTACAATACAATAACGAGCTTTGCGCAAAATAACATGTAGGCTGGTTTTACTCAAGGTTAACGACCGTTTAGTGATTGTTGGCAGAAACAAAAAGAAATCTTAACTCAAACCTTCATTGCTTGTAACTGCCGAAACAAAACAAAGAAATCTTAGTGGGAACCTTGCTGGCTGATAAGGAGGTCAGTACGAGGGGAGATCCTTAACAGACACACATGCATGTCATCTCCAAGGTCAGTTTGGACCTGTGTTCTGTTTTTATGGTAATAATAGCTGGAAACCCTGACACACGGATAGGTGGTGCTGTATGGTTGGAGCTCTTTCATTGTGACATGCTTCATATTCAGGGCCACACTGGACCCAGAATGTTTCCAGTGAACACTGACTGAAGCGAGCTCTCAGTGTGCCATCAGAAGAAAAGTCAAGGAGTTGCTCCAAGAGTTTGGTGGAAAAGTAGCTGGAGGCTGACTTTAAATACAGTCAGTAAAAGGGTTAATAACACACATACAGTCTGCTGCTTGCTCGTCTGTCAGCTCTAGAAATAAAAGCTTGTCAATAAACCCTGATATATATACAGTGCCCGACTGTTTGATGATGCTTCCAGCTTTCTTGAATGAAGGAATGCATCTGCTCACACTTGTCTGTGGCACCTGAAGAGGCATGAGTTTTCTATAGTTTTAATTTCCTTTTGAAAGCCTCAACTTGGTCATGCTTGGTTGTTTGTTTGTGCACCCTGCCACATTTTATTAAGCTTGCTTGTCTCACTAAAAATCTTTAAAAAGTTCGATGGACAGGATTGAGTGGACAGGACTAGTCATGGGACTTGTTGGTAGGGAGCTGTGGAGCTGGGACAGGACTGGACTGGGAGAGACCAAGACTGGAGATGGGGCTGGAGTTGGGACGGGTCTTGGAGAAGGGGCTCGGAGCCGGGGATTCACCATCTGGTGGGTGCCCCTCTCCAAGCAGCACAAACTGGTCAACACATGGTTGGCATTCTCCTGGGGACCCTAGATTACTGGCCTGCAGAAGCCTGTAGACTCCTGAATGCAACAGGAGCCAAAACAGGACAAGAAACCGAACTTGGAGACATTCCTCAGCCACCCACTTTAGGCTCAGTAAACCAGTCAGAAGAGAGTTAGCGTCTGTTGCTGTGTTTTTATCTCTAAGTGTCTTTTTAAGCTTGTGGGTTTCAGAAACTACTTTGACAACACTTGGTAGCAGAGGGCACTCTGTGGCTAAGGGATGTTCTCTGAGAATGAAACCATTGCTCAAGTAATTGTCCTTCTATTTGTGACATTTTGTCAATGCTAAGTTGGCTGAACATTCATGCTTTGTATTTACTGCATGATTCATGCGCAGGGTGGCGCAATATCGCAGTGCTTAGCACTGTTGGCTCGCATCGCTGGGACTGGGATTCTGTCAGGGCTCCTTGTGTGGAGTTTTCTTGTTCTCCCCATATTATTATAGCGTTTTCTCCAGCTACTCATGCCCCCCCCCCACAGTCCACAAACATGTTGAGGTTAATCAGTTACCCATAGGTGTGCCTGTGTGAGTGAATGACGTGTGAGTGAATGTGTGTGAGTGAATGATGTGTGAGTGAATGATGTGTGAGTGAATGACGTGTGAGTGAATGTGTGTGAGTGAATGACGTGTGAGTGAATGTGTGTGAGTGAATGACGTGTGAGTGAATGACGTGTGAGTGAATGTGTGTGAGTGAATGATGTGTGAGTAAATGATGTGTGAGTGAATGACGTGTGAGTGAATGTGTGTGAGTGAATGATGTGTGAGTGAATGTGTGTGAGTGAATGGTGTGTGAGTGAATGACGTGTGAGTGAATGTGTGTGAGTGAATGATGTGTGAGTGAATGATGTGTGAGTGAATGATGTGTGAGTGTGCCCTGCGATTGCTTGGCGCCCCCATCCTGGATTGTTCCCTGCCTTGTGCCCATACCCTCTGGGATAGGCTCTGGACCCCTCCGTGACCCTGAATAAGATAAGAGGGTACAGAACATGGATGGATGATGCACACTTACCGTTTTTATATTGCTAACAAGCATCAATCAATATTAAAGCCAATTTTTCAAAACTCTTCATACAATCTGCAATACCAACACACAGCTTGGCCATACAGTTAACCTCTCCTCCGAAATGCACTGCAGCCACCAAAACAGTTAATCCACCTCTCAGAACAGACTCATACCAACAAGACATTAGCACTTAATTTCTTTCTTTTCTATCACACACCAAAGAATGGCCTACAGAACACTAACAACAGACAGCATTACATAAAATATAATATGAATCATCAGTAAAGGTTCATCTGCAAGTAACTATGATTTCATTCTTCACAAACATTGTATTACAAAACAACAGTTTCTTGGTTTATAAAATGTCTAGGGATGAGCAAATCAACTGCAACCATGTAGCAGTATATTTCAATGGCCTTTATTCCTTACTGTAGTATAATTACTAAATACTCATTAGTAATTTTCCAAGAATAAATGCAATTAATATGCAAGGAAAGACTACAGAAACTAAATATATTATGCATATACACTAAGTGACAAAAAAAGCTAAGCACCCAGATGTAATGGTCCAACCTGGTTATTTGGTACACGTGCAGACCAGTGATGGGTATGGAGCTGGCACATCTAGTCACCAGATGCAGAGGACGCCTCGTAGATGCATTAGACTGCATTACCAGCACTTGACAGAGTTTGATAGGGGTCACATTGTGGGTTTGCATGAGGCTGGGTGGTCATATTGTGGAATTGGCCAGCATGTGCGGTATGCTGATGTCACAGTCACCTGATGTTGGACCCAATGGGCACTTGAGGGCACCCACACATGTTGTGAAGGTTCTGGTCACCCAAGACCACACCATGCGTTACAGAACCCATGACATCTGCGCCTGCTATCCGGACACAGGTGTTGGACTCTCTACAGCACTCCGTTTCCTGCACCGTGTCTCGACAACTGGCATTAGCTGTACTATGGGTTCACCATCCCATGCATAGTCTGCCATTAACACCAGCGCTGAAACAGCTGCGTTTAGAGCGGTGCTGTAACTGGGAGGCATGGACTGATGACGAGTGGCATCATACCATGTTCAGCGATGAATCTCGGTTCTGCATTACCATGGATGACCGTCATGCATGTGTGTGTATAGCAGTACCAAGGGGGGGGGGATCGATCTTGCTAATGTTGTGGAGAGACACACTGGTGTTATTCCTGGCATCATGGTGTGGGGAGCCATAGGGTATGACATCATGGTATGGGGTGCCATAGGGTATGACTTCAGGTCATCTCTGGTAGTGATTCGGGGGACTCTGATGGCACAGCGCTACGTCAGTGACATCCTGCATCTGCATGTCTTACCCCTCCTGAGACAGAACCCTGGTACAGTTTTTTAATACAATGCCCATCCACACATGGCACGTGTGTCTGTGGACTGCCTGTGTCATGATCAGGTCCTGCTGTGACCAGCCAGATCCTCCGATCTTTCCCTAATCAAACATGTGTGGGAATCAGCCCGGACGTCAGCTCAGACCAAGTGCCAATCTGCTGGATCTCGAGGGCCAGTTACAACAGCTGTTGGCCCACTTGCCACAGGAGAGGATACAATGGCTGTACGACTCCCTTCTGCACCGTATCACCGCATGTATCCAGGATGTATCCTACTGACATGGGACCAGCAGTGTGCCTATACTGCCAACTCTGTTGATCTGATATTATAATCACTGCAATACAGTCACATGACTTTTCACCATGTGCAGAATCATTTAATTTCCTCCACTCTGTCTGGGTGCTTTCAAAAACTGTTTTTGTCACTGAGTGTACATACACCCACACGCACACACACATTTGCAGGTGGTACACAACTGTAACAGTACTATATAGTAATAGTACTGCTAATCTATTCTGTCCTCTGGATTTGGTCAGAAGTTCTCATCTGCATCACATCTGATGTTCATTCCAGTGATACATCTAGGACAGTATCTCTTGGCATGCCTGATCCATCCTTGACGTTGCTCTGGAGAAATATTCTGGCATCCAGCATTCATAGCATCTAGCAATGGCATGTGATCATGTGGGCGATGGTCATAAACCTTCCACCCCCATGCAGAAAAGAATTCCTCAGTGGAGTTTAGTAAGGGGGAGTATGATGGCAGGTACAATAGGGAGATAGTTGGGCGTGACTGCAAGCCACTCTGTGATTGCACTGGAGTGCTGGAATGCCACATTATCCTGCACCAAAACAAATACCAAAGCATTTGCTCTCTCTCTCTCATCCTCTGGTACCAGTATCCTGTAGAGTTCATCAAGGAACAGGATGAGGTGCCCTGTGTTTTGTTTTACTGGTCCGTGTGGTCCGTGGTATTCATAGCCTTGGTTTTATTGAGCTAATATCGGGAACAATTCATTGTAGAGTCTTAAAGCACTTATGTAAGTCGCTCTGGCTAAGGGCGTCTGCCAAATGCTGTAAATGTGTGGCAACACACCATTATTGCATATTTCCGCACACATTGCGATGTTGGCTCCTCTGTCCTGGAACCTGCACCGCTGTTCTTTGCCCTACAACATTCCACCCTCACTGCCATTGTTTTGCCAGGTTAAACCCAGCTTCACCTACATAGATGAGCCGATGGGCTGTTTGCATAGCCTCCAACACCATGACACTCTAACAGGAAAACACAAGGTACCACGTCATAAGACTCACATTACATTACAGTAGCATACAGTACTCTATACAAAGCTTTGTATGGTGTGACCTTTTTAGTGTACAGTAATTCAAGCATTTGTACAGAACATGTATGGAATACACCTTTATTCAGAGCTGCTTACATCTGAGCAGTTACAGGCACAATCCTACTGGTGCAACTCTGGCATGCAAGGGTCTTGCTCAATGGCAGGGTAGTTGGGCATGAACTGGGTTTGAAACCTGGAATGTTTTTGTCATAGCGTTTTACCTTCAAAGTCACAACCACTAAAGGAAAAAAACAACAGTGTTATATTGAATAGACCTGTTACCTGGAGATATTGGTATCTGAGTTCCTTCACACGTACACTGTTCCTCTTACATGGAACAGTGTATAAGCCCTTCATGGTTAATTTATGCTTTTGTAGAACTCTGGCAATTATCGCCATGCTGACACTCGCCACATTGCCAAATACGGTGCTGCCTGCCAGAACTCTGGTCTGGTTTTCCTGGAGCCTTGTGGCATTGTTTGCAGTGACCATGTCAACTATGACAGTTTCCAGCTCATCACAGAAAATTCTGCCTCTTCCACCTGTGCAAGTTGGATCTTATAGATGAAAAACAATACTCAATGTATGTCAATATATTATATATAGTACCAGTGGCGGCTAGTGAAAAAAGTTCTTGGTGGGGCTGATGTACCAATAGATTTACCTTCCTAGTCCAGTATAAGCATTCAAATGAGCAGTCAGAAAATGACAACAATTTCACAATAATAATTTAATTTCCTTCTCAAAATCAGCAGTTTCACAGATAAAGTGAATTAACAATTTACAGCTACAGTTATTTCGGGCTTGTCGGGTCCCAGCTCCTTAACGTGGATTTTTTCCACCATCGTCCTTCTCGCAAAAGGGTGATTCAATAACGATCTCACCGAATTTGGTGGAAGCTGCCCCTTAACTGTAGTCGTCACCATCATCGCTCTCTGACTGACTGACCTGAGAACAATCCAAAGCTTTCCCGCATTTTCTGTAGCAGGGGCGAAATTTCCAGCGCCCCAAAACCATTTAATTCGGCGATGCTGATAGGCCAAATCCTTATTATTTTCGCCTAGCAACCATACACGATTGGCTATTTCACTGCACTTCTGGGGCGCCTTGATGAGCACCCATGAAGAGAAATGATTGGTGGAAATCTGTCGGTGGAAATTCACTGTTGAATGAGAGTCAATGTTGTTTAAATAATTCAGATTGCATGTAGGCACACACTATTAAGTAAAACTGACATTGATAAAAAAAATATATATATATATATTTTATTTTTATATATTTTATTTTCCCCCCCACATCTGGGAAGGCGGTGTCCGAGCGTCCCCTATTGGCCAGCCGCCACTGTATAGTACATACTGTAATATGCAGGTCTGTCTGACACTGATGAAGGATGTGCATCATACCTGTTGGTTGGATGGAAAATTCTTATGATTGATGCAACTTTTGTGCGCAGCAGATTTGGCTTCACTCTTAACCCTGCCTCTCTGGAAGACACTCCATGACACTCCACGACACTCCACGACACTCCATGTCAATGACTGTAGCCCTTATTTCATCTTTGACCACTGCCCTTGGTCTTCTCTCCTTTGCTGGCCTCTTTCTCTTCATGCAACAATTCTTCCTTTTTGTTGATGTCCTGCTTGGTCCATGTTTACTAAGGATGTCATTCCAGAACGGACCTCTTTATATGGATGACAATGAGATCAACTGGTTAGGTAATCACCTGCAATGGGTGCCTGCTGTGTTTGGTCTCATGTTAATTTAATTTATTTTATATAACATAATTTTTACAATAGATTTTGAACAGTTTAGCCCACATGCACTGATGTTATGGCAACTGTGTGAAGGGTTTTGTGACTTCAGTATTGCAGAATGTATCTTAGCAATTGAGAGAAACTGTAACATAAATATGCCCATGCCAGTCCTGCAGTGTTTGCACTCCTGCAATTTACAGCAATTGTAAATGTTGCTTACTGGTGATGTGAAGTAGCCAATGAAGTACTTGCAGTAGCCTAGCTACCTTATTCCAGACAAATGAAAGCTCCTGATGTGGAATGCTGGCCACAATCTTTTTGGGGAAAAATGGTAAAAACAGATTGATACAATAAATTCTGAAATGTGAAGCTGCTAGTTTTCAGACTGTTAATTCCCATGAAGGCCCCTTTTTAGTTCTCCTTAGCGGGCTGTGGACCCCCGGTTGAGAAACTCTGCTATAAATTATCTGACAGGAGAACCACATACTTTCAATACGGGGAGCAGACTGAAGAGACAAATTGGAATTTGTCATGCAAATTTATGCCCCCAGTCATCCCAGCCCAACCACAGCCATACATACACCAACCACGCCCCCAGCACTCTCCCATGTCAGAGCTATTTACAGTTTTCCTCAACCCTCATTCCCATAACAGAGCCTCAAAACTCCACATTATTGTTATTGGCCAAAGCATTGTTTCATTTCTTACCATTTACGCTAATTGCAAAAGTATATTTTTCAAACTACTAAGTACATTCATCATTGCATAGACAACTAGCATTGTACAACTCTCAGTTCACTCCAATTTGTCAGTCACAACAGACTATTTATTTGTCAGCAGTATACATTTCTCATTCATATCGGCGCAGTGGGTCACTGTATGCTAAGTCATCGATCCCTGTGGGGAGATCCTCTTTACACCTTCAGCAACTTGCCCTCAGCAGGTGAGAGAGAGCTGGTAGTGAAGGGCCATCAAGGGAAGTAAGGGGGTTAGGGCCGTGTTCGAGGACCCACAAGTACACAGAGGCCGGGCATGAACCAGCAACCTTCTGACCACAGACACAGAGGCTTAGCCAGCTGACCTACACACTGCCTGCTCAGCCACAGCCTGCCCCAAAATACAATGTATTAGCTGTATTTGCATTGGCTAGTTTGATGGGCTACTGATCAGCTTCTTACTAATGTTCCCCACAAGGGACAAGGGCACCACCCCATTCTACATGTGCAAGTCATGACTAATTGTGACCAATTACTAATTATACACCTTCACAAGGTGTCTCCCAGGGTGTTTCTACAGGAAAACAATGGAACAAGAGGCAAATATTATAACAAGAGGTATATGAATGCATGATGAAGGGGGGAGAGGATCGGGAGGAGGCAAAGGTGACTGAACATATCAAATGAAATCAGGGGCGTATTAATTGTATATTTCACTGTTTCTGTGTAAACCTGGTCATTTGTACTGTTGAATTCACATTTCAGGATTGTATCACTTCCTCACCATCATGACAGAAGCCAATTATTTACACCAGAACAAGGGTTAGCAGATGTCAACATGGTAAGGGCCAACAATGTGAGTATACTTGAAATCCAGAGTACTGTTTACAATATGACACTTTCTTTCTATCTTTTACCATAGATAAGTTGAAGGAGCAAAGGTTCTTACATGTACAGGTATAATAATGAGTAAAATGTCAACATAATTTGAGACCATGCAACATAATGTATATATGCATTTTGGAATCTTTTCTTTGAGTGGCGTGTTACGCTATTTCAGGTTCCTATGTAATATGACCTAATTTGCTGACGTTTGCTTTGCAGAGGGTGATGGAGCGGGAGGCGAGTGACACTGCATTCAGATTTGTGTGTGAAGATGAAGTAGAATGCAATCTGAACAAAGTCAGGTGGCCTGGTAGAAATATAAAGGGCAGGGCTGGACTGGCCATTGGGCATACCGGGCATTTTCCCTGTATGTGGGGGACGCCAAACCATGTCCCCCCACCCCTAACCCAGTCGGCAAAATTTATCGCTTGGTAAAAGCGATGGGGACCCCATAGTCCAGGGCTGATATATAATCCCAGTTCAGCCCTGATAATAGGCCATCCAGTCACAGTGCATGTGTCTGGACAGCATGATGGTAAGAGAGTTACACATGCTGCCATATCACAGGATGGTATAATCCACCACCTTCCCACCACTGGGCTGATCAACACAGCTCGTCCCCTGGATTTCTCAGGGGAAAGGGGGGTTATAAACCACTTACTCCACCTGTGATGTGCTGCCCATATTTTTGAGGTAGCCTGCCTACTCCGCTGCCTGCGACATCTCCACTACCTGTGACGTCCTTCCTGCCTGCTCGCCCTTCTACCTGTGACGTCTCTCCTGAATGCCCTGGTACCGTTACACTGTTCGCTCCAACACTTGCCTGTCATCACTTCCCTGCCCCCCGCTCTGTTAAGACTGGGAAAATGTGAACTGGAACTTTGCCATCTTGATCAATAGACTTTCCCTGCCAGCCCCTGGAGGATGGGCTCCCTCTCTGAGTCTGGTTCCTCCAAAGGTTTCTTCCTTCTAGGGAGTTTTTCCTTGCCACTGTTGCCTCTGACTTGCTGGGTGATTTGGGCGGGGATGCTGTAAAACACTTTGAGACAATGTAATGTTGTGAAAACGCGTTATACAAATTAAATTGAATTGAATAACTGACTTGGGAAATGTACTTAGCGTTTAGAGAAAGACTTTTCAGAAAATGCATTTAAGCAATTGAGAAAAGCTGTACTATGCTTGCTTTACAAAAACTGATAAGTGATAGCGGACCAGAGTTTTCTTGTACAGCATTTAAGAAGTTTTGTATTAAATATATCAGTCATGTAACATCAAGTCCACACTTCCAGTAGCTAGGCAGACAGGGCCATACAGATAGCTGAGACTTTGTTTTTAAGAAGGATCATCTGTTAATGTCATGGTATACAGAGCCAGCCCATCTGCTTGTGCATCAGCCTAGCAGAACCCCGCATGCCAAGAAGAATCTAAACCACCCGTCCCACTCTAGTGAAAAAACCAGAAACCATCTTGGCTGGACAACACAGAGGTAAGATATGCTGATGCAACATCAAAACAGACAAACATTCTTTTATATCTTGTACAATGGAGTGAGACACTTACCTGACTGAGGCCTTGGGTAGCGAATATATGGAGGGGCACTGATTGGAGGGTAAAAAATATGGTAAAATTTCCATAGCAGAGGTATAAAGTTTCCAGACCATATAAATGATAATTTTTCATTTTCACAGGCCTCTGAATCTGCCAGGGTATCCATGCTCCTCCGATGCCCCTGGTAAAAACTAAACACATTTTTTGCTTAATCAGTGGGCACTTAATAAGAGTGACTGTGAAAAATGTCATGGGCAAAGAAACTATATCAATAAGGGATGGTGACACAGCTGTTGGCTTGCCAAAGCACCCCTGCATCACCATCCACTATAAATATAGGTGCTGTACATTGTACAATACATTCTAGAGATAAATTATATTTCTGGGTCTAAATTCCATGGTTTATGTAGCTGCTAGATGAAGCCTGCAGCTAGATCTGTCTCAATAAAAGGGAAGTTATTCTTACTCAAAGCATAAATCTGTTAAATGTCAAATGTCTTACTGAAGCTTAAACAAGCCATACAGAGCTTTACCATTACTGATCTTTACTCAGCTTAACACAGTTATATATTCTTCTGGAAACTCATAGAGAATTTATGGGAGTACGTAAAATTCACAGATGTTAAAATTTATTTTCTGGCAACCAGGTAGCATAGTTTAAAAATGAGTATCCATGTGGATTGTATGAGACTGTAGATCAGAGCCTATGTTTATGCTGAATACAAAGCATATATTTAATTCTTCATAGCTGATTTTTTTTTGACAATAAGAAATTTATTATAAACCATATATATAAATACTCCCCAGGTGAGCCAAAGATTGTTTTAGTATTAAAGAAAACTTAAGTCTGTCAATGAAATAAATTTGGATGGTACTCCAACTTTCTGTTGGAGTACCATCCAAGTCTATTGACCTTTCTTACGAAGGTAACGCACGTAACACAAATCTACCAGTCATAAATATTTTTTAAAAGAAATTATAGCATGGCCATATTGTATTACGTTTTTGTCAGAGATACTGGCAATGATTATGGTATACTCTGGCTTGTATACAGACTCCATTTGAAATTATTGCCTTGAATGGATAAAATATCCAGCACTTTCCTGAAACCAAAATAAGAAAGAAAGAAAGTAATTTTATTCTTTTTTCTGCCTACCGGTGTCATGACTAAAAAACCAAAGGATTCGACAGCAGGTGTCAGGAAAAGAAAAGGGGTTTACTGAACAAAACAAGAGCAGGGAAACAAACTGGACCACAAGGGGTCAAAACAGGAAGACTAGTATAGGGAAGGGAACAGGCAGCCAGAGGATTGATAGCAATGACAGGGAACACAGGACTGCATGGGAACTGACCACATAGAGCAGATACCTGGCAAAACATGAGGGACGCATCCGCCAGACAGGCTATACAGCTGGACTAAGGACATTGAAAAGGCAGGGGTAGTACGAAGGACCAGAAGGGCAAGAGGAGGGACAACCAACACGACACATTGCCAGGGCAAAACAAATGCAGGCCAGGCCAACGGGACAGGGACCAAGGCACAACCAGAGGAAACGGGGAACATATAGGAAGTCTTCTGGACCCAGGGGAGTTGGGCAACAACTGTGGGATGCAGACGTTCCTGGAGCAGGAGCGTACCGAGGGGACGGCAGGGCCGGAGCGGGAGCGTACCGAGGGGACGGCAGGGCCGGAGCGGGAGCGTACCGAAGGGTCCTCTCTCATTCGCCTCGGCAGGAGAGTGGCTCGGACGGACAATGTCAGGTGAACGGCAATCTGGTAGTGTGTCTCCGTCTCCTCCTCCGGGAGATGGAGACTCGGCCAGCCCCTCCCTGAGACCGAGTGCTTTGCCTGTACGTTTACTTTCCTGCCTGTATTTTGCCTCAGATTCCATGCTTCTGATGTGCCCACTTTCTGCCATTGCTGATCGCCCAGCCTTCTCCTGGATCAGTAACTACGGTTATCACCTTGCCCGCCAACTGCCAATGCCCATCTCCCAACCCTTCACCTGGCCACCGATCACAGCCTCAGTCTCACGCTTTAGGAACTCGACTTCTGTGTTCAACTCTAACAATTTGGTCCTCGAATGAGTTGGTCGAGAAAAATCTAGCTGCAACTCCATGGAAAACTCGGAACACGACAAAACAAAACAGACCTGCTAAAACTATTAAAGATGTCTGATGGGCATAAACAAAGGCAAATGGAGCTACTGTGATGCTAATGCCTACGAATCGCTCTCAGTCTCGCAGAACCTCGACGAATTTGCTGTTAAAACGCTGTGTTCGGTGTGAATTTTTTTGTGCTTTATCTACAGTACATTTAGTGATACAGTAATAATGGCCCCTAAGAAAGTGAGCAGTGATAGCAACAAATCAAATAGGAAAGTAATGAGAGTGACTGTATAACTTAAAAAAGAAATTTTAGCGGGACTTGAAGATGGCACACATGTTTCTGCTCTTGCTCTGGAATATGGGATTGTCATTTATTTCTTGTTTAATGCTTTTGTATGTGCACTTTTTCATGTGTGTATTTGTTTTACATTAATTGTTAATGCTTTTTATTATTAGGTAGATAAGTTTAAATAGGCAATCATTTGAGGGTTTGAATGGATTAAATTCATTTACATCATTTCTTATGGGGAAATTCGACTTGGACCTCAGCTAAATTTCAACTTGACCAGACTTCTGGAACGAATTAAGTTTGTGTTCCAAGGTACCACTGTATTACATTACTTCAAATGTCTTCATTCCTTCCAAAATCTCCAAAGTCTCCACTGTCACAGTGGTTATCTACTGTGTTCACTGTCTGTGATGGGAGATTGCGATGGGTGGGAGGCTTTTTGTGCACCTGTGAGCTCCCTGATAACTCTGGGAAGCTCATTCTTTTGGTCGTATTGCTGAAATGTGCGCTCGGGTAAACATTTTTACTGTTCAAGGAAAATTATAGTAGACCTATACAGTGAACCGTTACATACTGTGAAGTGCCAAACAAATCCGCTAGTTTTACAATGCATTGATTTATGCTTTATACAGTACAGTTTTACAGTTTTGAGAGAAATAAGGAAGACCATTCTTTAAAATAATCAGTGTTGGGGAAACTACTTTTAAACAGTAGCTTTGGAAGCTACAACCTTCTTATGATTTACAGTGGTTAAGCTACAGCCAAGGTACTGTTTTACAGTTTTTCTCAGGTGCTTAATTACATTGCCCAGGCCATTAGTGCGTGTTGTCAATTCCAATTGTGTATGTGAGAAACAGCAAACACCTTGACATTGCTTGTACATCATTTTCATTGCTAAAGGACACTAGTCACAGTGATCATCTGTAACAACAAAGTAATATGGGAGTGTCTCATCAAGCTAATCATGACCAAATGGCAGCAGCAGCCAGTACCCTCTTCCAATTGGGCCAAACTTGCAATTGCTTAAGCATTTCCAGCAAATCAAACTTTAAACAACTCAAAACAGTATAAAAGGTCATACTGTTTAATTCTAAACACACGAAATGGAACAAGACATAATGGAACAAGGCCAGAGAGGATGTGCGAGGGGAAGTGGAAGAGGCAGACAAGGACAAAGAATACCGATAACAGTGGTCAGCCATGAAATTACAGCCACTTTTTAATCATGATCTCTCTGTGTGTGAGGCTGACCTAAGGGTGCAGCCAAACATTTCAACATCATGTGTGTTATCAATTATTGGAACATTCAGGCAGGAAAATCAATATGTACTGTACACATGGTAATCATGTTTATATTTACAGCTGTACATTAAAAATACTATTAATTTTGCCTTTTGTAGAAATTCAACTGACCTATGGCACATGCACTCTCAGCCAACACATATTACATGTTCTAGTCACTCTGACTACTACTCATGTTTAGAAACATGTGAACAGTTCTGAGTCATTGTGTTTAAATGATGAGTACTATGTGCTGGTTGTGATTAACTTTTGCAACCTGCTCCTTCTTTTTTGCATCAAAGTTCACTGTGGTGCAAAAAGCATTTTGACAAATGAGACTGTGTTCAGAGTTTTGCAAAAAAGGGCGACTGTAAAATATGTCAAACTGGGTGAGCACAGTTTAAAGTTTCGCCAAATGAGTGATTGATTCAATAAATGAGTTTTGACAAGTGGTAGGTTTGTTCCAAGAATGATGTTTAGTGCTTTTAGCAATTCAGAAAAAACTGTAATAATGTGGACCACACACTGATACTGTAATGAGGGAGGCAACACCTCTATTACCTCAGACAACTGAAGAAATTTGGAATGTCAAAAAGTGTCCTTAAATCCTTTTACCATGGGGCTGTAGAAAGCATATAAGCAGGTCATGTCACAGTTCAAAATAAGGCCACAATGTGGTTTAGAGAGTCATACACTCAGTTGAGTGCATCTTGGGAAAACCCTTGGTACCCAGTCAATCATGGTGAGGACCTACTGAGAGAGCGGTTCAAGGAAAGAAAAACCACAAATTAGATAACTGGCACATAATTTTAATGATGATTGCAAGTGTTATGCCTCGCAAAAAATGAATGCCCCACAAGACCAGGAATTCAAATTCTGCTTCTCTGCACACATGCATGGAGCCCTGAATTGGTGACTGTAGAACATTTCAACTGGGGGACCAGACTGGGGCTAATTTCCAGTAGCCAGATGCATTTGACCTTAATGTCCTCCAAGTATTACTTACACTAGATTGCATTAAGAAGCAAAAAACAATTTTGACAACCGTTAAGTTATTTATGCAATGCTTTGCTGTCTCATTTGACAGTTTCTACAAATATGTAACTCACTCTGATTTCTTCCACAAGTTTGATTATGTTTTTTCTGTTGTCAACGCCACTTTTCACCAATTGAAGCCACTTGACCACCCAGTGCACCCATGCTAAGAGTCCGTCAAGAGAAAGTGATTATGTGTGTTTTATGTCTGTTCGCAGCAAACAAAATCATAGCACACATATTAAAACGTAAATAATAATAATAGTAACAGTAATAATAATACAATATTTATTTATTTCAGACCCAAGTAGCATATGTATTTAGGGGGCCATGCGGGTTGGGGCATGCATGTTGTCATGGGGGCACCTCCCCCCCCAAATTGCCCCTGGAGCTCTGCTGTGTATGAGTTACATGGCTGTGGATGACACTTGTGTGTTCGCACCCCACATTGATGAGTCCCGGCCACCCAACATCCTGCCAGCAGTTCATGGTTTATCTGTCCTTTGAGGACCATAACAACGCATTATGTAATAATGCCACAATCTGTAATAGCTCAACAGGATGTAAGTTAAATGATGATAATAATGATGATAATGATGATGATGATAAACTATAAGGTACTCTGAAAATGTATTACATTTCCTCGAGTTATTACATAATGCGGTGTTATTACATAATGCATTGTTACAGACCACTCTCAGTAGGTACTCACCACACCACGGTTACCTGTGAGCACCGCACAAGCTTTGTCATTCCAGTCATCTCACCATAACGATTTGACCCTTGTCAACATCATTCAAATCTTTATCCCTTCCCATTTATTCTGCATTCAACTTGTTGACTAGCAGTATAATGCTAGCTTATTGTGTAATATACCCTAGACCTGATAGTCAACCATGTATGGGTGGTGATAATGTTTTGGCTCATTGGTGTGTCTGTCTGTCAGATATACATGACATTGTGGGGACATTTGAAAAATCCTGTTATTTTGATGTTATGAGGACCATTTTTGCAGTGCCCACGAGAGGGAATTCAATTTTATAAAAATCTGTGACTGCAATCAAAAGACTAAAAATGCCAAAAGATGTATTTTGTTTGGTTACTTATGGTTAAGGTTAGGGCTGGATAGGGGTTAAGGTCGTCATTGTTTTGATTAGGGCTTTCTCAATAGAAATGAATGTATCTATGCATGTATGTATGTATGTATGTATGTATGTATGTAGTGTATATGTATGTATGAGTGTGTATGTGTATTAGTTCCCCGTTTGGCCAGCAGGTGTTGCTGATCTACTCTTACTTCCGTCTTGTGGTTTAGTGGGCTGAGCAGGCATCTGCACCATTGTACCTTCCCGTTTGCCTTGGGTTCAAGGTTGACCTCAACCATGTTTTTAATTTTTACATTATGGTTCCTGCTTTTATAATGTTGTATTTCTGTACGGCTCCTTGATTCTCTCCATAATCCGTGTTTGTAGTGATGTTTGGTACCCTTGTTTCCAGGCTTCCCTGGTGTTTGACCCTTTTGGTATCTGTTGATTGCCCTCACCCATTTAGTGTTCCCAGTCCCTAGTGATTAACTGCCCCCACCTGTTTCTCTTTGCATCCAGTTATCTGAGTGCTTAAGTGCCTGTCCATGCTTCTGTCTTTAGTTGGTTATTGAGTGTGGTTCGAGTTAGTTGCTGTGTATTTAGTTTTTGGTTTCTATGGTGTGTTGTTTGCCATGTGTTACCTGTATATGCTCCTTGTTAATTTAGTTAACCCAGTTAGTTAGTGGTTTGGTTTTCCTTCCTGCTTTGTTTTTGACCCCTCGTGGTTCCTTTGTTTTCTGGCTTTCCCTCTGGCGCTAAAATAAAACCCCCCTTTCCTGAGAGCTGCATTGTCAATCATCTTTCCACCGCGCCCCAGTGCCGTAACGGTCTAAGCAATTAAGAGATATTGTATTTTGCCTTTTATGGATGAAGCAGACTTCAGCTTCAACAAAAAAAACAAGACGTGGTTGAAATGTGATTGGTCACAGGGCTACAGCTGAAGTCCTAGGACAACACAATGTGTGCAGCTGGATTTTAGATCTTAGTCAAGGGTGTATTTCACGTATTTGTGGGATTTTGAAATACTGTTATATTTAGTAGGGGAGAAAAATATCAGACTTACACATTTATTTTACACTAATTACTTTATATTTCAACTCCACAAGGTGGGGGTACACCCACCGTAGGGCACACACACGCACACACATGTGCGCACACACGTTATGGGAAGTATGAGACAGAGGAAACCCATACAACACACAGAGAACATACAAATCCCACGTGCATATGGGGGGGGGGGATTGAATCAACTAGCCCAGGAGATATGGGGCAGTAATTTGGTAAATAAGTAATTAAGTTGTCATAATGGAATCAAATGGAAAAAACCTGCAGACAGTTGGGTCAGGATGCTGGATCATGCCAGTACCTGGCTCTACTCTCTAGACATTGTTTGCATACCAGCTGTCTGAGTCCAGCTGATGATCAGTTTACTCAGGGCCAGATGGCCCCAGATGTGAAGCAGAAAAATATCAACTAAGCATTTTATGAATAAATAGGTAGATGTACATAGAATTAAAATGTTGAGCAAAGAATATATAGTGATTTAAAAACAAAATAAACATAGGTGGGCATGCCTCAGACAGTCAACATCTAAGAAGAGAACGGAACGATAAATTGGGCAATCACCAGCGATATTAGCATGATCATAAACGTGTGCACACTCAATGCAGCAACCCTCTGCTGTGTTCGAGCCTAGAATGTAAAATGTGATCCTAGATTCGAATAGAAAGATCACTATGTGTTTAAATAGTGCAGTGGGAGGATTGGTTGGTTGACCTACTAAACATGTGACTAATGAGTTACACCAGTAATTCACTCTGTGATGGGAGATGGAGAACTGAAAAATGGAGCTGGTGTCACTGAGAGA
>JAOYFF010000039.1:1470796-1492997 GCA_025773925.1 Cryptomyrus ogoouensis | reverse complement strand
GGGATGAGGGATTTAGTTTGGCCGCTGCTGTCCTTTCAAAGACAGTTCTGGCATAGACTGGGGGCATCATACAGTCTATTAACTTAGACCCTGTAGTGGGTTATTGTCAAGTCAGAACGTGAGCCCAGTGCTTTTCAATTTTTTAGTGTAGGTGTCTGTATATAGTCTGTCTTGTTTGTGCATCTAATATTGTAAATTGTGTAGGAGCTTACGCTGTAGAACCTAGGACACAGGGTTACATTCCCATTTACCCTGTAAGAGCAGGTGTTGCTACATTATGCAGTGTTTGAAGTACATTTAGTGAGTTGTGTATGGTAACATACAGGGCTCTATTTTGACGATCTAAGGAAAAGCGCAAGTAACATTTGTGGGTGTGTCCAAATCCATTTCACTATTTTGACAGCGGACAAAACGAACTTCACGCCAACATGAGGTGCAAAACAGTTGTCCCAAATCTCTTAATTAGTCAGAGGTGTGTTTTGGGCTTAACAAGCAATGAAGCAATTGGAATGGCACGCCACCTCACCTTTAAAAGGCAGCAGCACATATCCTATGGTGGATTGGTATTAAAATAGCATGTTTGCCCGGCAAGCCAGCTCGCTTTTCGCCCGAGGAAACGGGCGTGCTCGTGAGCAAGGTGAAAAGGCGCGAGCACATCATCTACAGGAGCAGCACTGTTCCACCTAAGCCTCTCAAGGTGAAGCAGGCATGGGATGAGGTAGCAGTGAGTGTGTCCTCGCTTTATAGCATCGCCAGATCATCCACGCTGTGCCGAAAGCGCTATAATGATGTCAGAAGACAGGGAAAACAGAAGCTCAGTGCTGAATGAGACCAGCAGCTGGGAACGGAGACTTAATTATGCTTGTGTGTTTCTTTATTTTATTTTTGGGTCTACAGATCACAAAATATAAATAAAAGTGCTATCTTTGTGCAAACGAAACACAACCTACAGTATTTAAGGTGTTTTAAAATGTTCAAATGAAAGGCAACAGGGCTCTTATTATTCTGAATCTCACAATGTAGGTTCCTTACCAGGCTACAGGTGATTCCGCTCTTCTGCCAGCTGACCCTCCTTGCCAGTGCTGCCAGCGTACACTCCTTTGTTGGCATCGGCACATGCAGTTCAGCATCACGCCTTCTAAAGTCCCCTAATGTGTCCTCATTTATGTCCAAAAGACATCCATCACACATAACAATGTTACGCAATATACAACATGCCACAAAGAATGCCTCGACCTTCTGAGGGCTGCATTGTAATGTTCCACCTGACTTATCTAAACATCTGAAACGCGTGTTCAGCATCCAAAGTCAGTCAAAGTCAGAGGGAATTTTATTGTCATCTCAGCTATACACATGTATAGAGTGAGACGAGACAGCGTGGCTCCAGTTCTTACAAAGTACAGATTTTTTTTTTGCATCAGCATGTAAACAAATTTTCTCACTGGGTTGCCGTGATGTAACCTGGAATAACATTGCCTGACAACTCACGAGCACTGTCAATAGCATACAGTTTGACCCCAAAGATGCTAGCCTAAATGATGTTTAATAAATAAAAGTCTTATTTCTGTTTTAACTTAGGCATCGTCTTGGAATATGAGAAACTCATAAGGAAATCATGGTTGTCTCATATTCCTGTCAGAGCAATCATCAGGCCTAATGACTTGCACAAGACAGCTACCCATAATAACAGAAGACATCCTTTGGGTATCTCCTAATATATACACAATTTTCTATTTTTGTCATTTTGCCCCCTCTCCCTTTATTCTTGATAACTCTAAATGAGGTAGTCTGTAGAATGCATACATAATTGAAATTTGATATCAATAGCAAGCACCCAAAGTTACATTTTTGTGGAGCTCCCCAGGGGTGTATCTAGATACTCTGACCCCCCTGACAAATTCAAAGACCCATGTCAAATGCTGGGCCCCCTGAATCTGCCATGCCCCTTTGATGTCCCGCATCTTGCCTTTGGGAAAATATAATCAATACTGAATACTAAATATGTACAAAGCACCTTTTAGGGTATGCTGGTCCATTATAACATGTACAAAGCACCCTAGAAGGTAAGCAGGTTCATTGTATTATGTTTTACATTCTCTTACATTTAATCCCTGTTGAAGGATCAAATTTACATTCTGCTGGCCTGCAGGTCAAAAAAGACGTAAAGAAACACAGTATGCAAATAATATTGTACTGTAAAGATGAATTAAACATGCCACTACCTCCATGATGTACATCTTGTAACAGGAACTGGACTAGCAAAAATACTCGACCGATTTAAGAGTAGTTGTATTGTGCTCCTTGTATCTGTACCCAATTTACACATCTTTTCCCCCTAATTAAAGGTTGTGAAAATCACAAAGCTCACTTTATACTTCAAATGGCTGACTATCATTCTGAAGAATACCCGAATATTGACGGGTATTTCGCACACTGGTGTGCATCAGCAAAAGATGAGTTGGCACCAAACGGGCTGGCGGTAAACTTGTAGTGCTTTTCCACTGCCACCAAGAACCATTCCTGAGCTGTGCTGTGAACTGACGGTATCTCATTGTAAATTATCCGAGCCATACACGCTGACATGGCACTGCTTACTAACAGGCTCGGAAAGCGTGACCAAAGCAAACTAGCTGTGTCACCACCATCCGATCGGTCAGAATGCACAGAGATGCCGGTGATCTGTGTCAATATGCATGGATTATCTGAAGGAAAAAAGGGCATATTCTATAGATTATTCATTATGAGTAATATCACACGTCATGATGTATTTACGATAACTTGGGACTTGAAAATTTTCAACCACTCACTTAAAAAAGTACTATAGAACAACTAAATGGAATGGATTCATAATGCAAATGTACACAAATGAATGCTAATTCTGCTAGCGTTTGATGCTAACATTAGACAGCAATGCTAACAGACGTACTAATGGAAATTAGGACATAGCAAATCATGGCGTACCCCATGTCAACATTAAATAAGCATCTTTTCGGTTTTTCATCACTGTCGCTCTCCAAACCCGGCAACGCCTTTACTGACCCAACCCTTCTGCAGTGGAAAACCAAAGCGAGCTTGAACCGAGCTATAACTAGTCTCTCTTTGCGTTATGACTCTGGTATGACTCTGGTATGGCTCGGTTCATGTATGCCAGTGGAAAAGCACCATTGGTTTCCTCACCGATGGCCTCAAGAAGTGCTAAGGGGACATGCCTGGTTAATGATTGTTACTGCAGGCATAGGGTGGAACAGCCAGTCTGGCCAGGCTTAAAGCCCAGAAGAAGTCAGAGAAATAGAGCAAAAGGGTGGGCTACCACGGGTGGATGACTGCTCCAAACAAGCAGAGCCCTCATTTCAGGGCCCGTTGGTGTACTGTTCCCTCAGGTTCCACAATAAAGCCTCTTCCCCACTTCTTGGGCCCTTGTCTGTACCTAAGGTCTCCTGACTCTCCTTTCCCTGTGACATAAGACAGCTTGTCTCAAAATCTTTACAGGCTCTTTACTGACTTTTGCTAGCGCCATTATTTATCAATAGAAAAAATAACACAGTGGAAATTATTAAACTAAATATGTTATTCGTCAAATAAAATGTAATAAATAATGAGGTTGACCTGCAAACTGGTAACTATGCCAACACAATATAAATGGTCCTACATTAAAGAGGATGAGTTTGCAGTTACACTCTAATGTACCTGGAAAAAGTCATGGTGGAGGAACAACACACACACACACACACACACACACACACATCTCAGTAATGTTTATGTCAATCTTCCCGCTAAATGCACAGAAAGCCAATATTTATTTGGGAAAGTTAGACAAATTGTTTTGGGCCTATTCCTCATTACAGGTGTCCTTGATTGCTTTGTCACGGTCCATAAAATATGCTTAACATTCTCATCACTATAAGAGCATTTCTTAAATCAGATTATGCTTATAGCACAACTGTATTGTTACACTGTAAAAGGCTGTAACTCACTCAAAACAGTGAACTCATATCTCAAAAGCAATACATTTTTTAGTGACACTAAAATGGAAAATACCATTTGCATTGTTTTAAGCATGAGAGTCAAAATGGGTATTTTCAAAATGCCTGTGTAAGTATGATGATAGTCATTTTCCACTTTCTCTGACCATTTGTTTTTAGCAAGCATACTTACTCCTGTCAGACAGCAGGTTCAGTATTGCAAGGCTCTACATTACAGTCTGTAATGTTCACTGCACGTATGTTAAGCATTCTTACAGTTCTTATAGCAAAACACCATGGTTCAGCTGCCATTATTAGTCTACTGACACAAGTCTTCCAATAGGGTCATCTAGGAACTACAGTATATTGTATGGGACAATGACTGATTCATGCACCATCAAACCATTGTTGGATAATGCTACACATACTTTTTAGCCTGGGATATCTGTGGCTCTTTTTCCAATTACATTTCTTCTTCTCTTTTCTCTACCATGCAATCTTTATTTCACTGCCACTAATCTACCTCTGGAAACATCTCTTTTCCAAACCTGTGTTTACAAAGGAAATCATTCCAAAGATGTTTTCATTATTATGGATGGGAATGAGATTGAAAATAAATCATGCTATTGTATTTTTTGTTTCGATTTAGAATATATTTCAATATTGTCACTGTAGAAATGTAGCAAATTGTAGTAATGCAGTTTCTAATATATATTTTAACAGTTTTGAAAACAGTAGCCAATGAAAGCATGTGCAAAATGGACTGTAAATGCACTGGCGGTGGAGTTTGAATGAAAAAAAGAATCCGTGAGTTTTGTAAGATGCGATAACTTTGTGATCATTTTGTGTCACAGTAATGAAAAATTATCCACAGTTTAGTCCCCATTGACTTCTGTTTTGCTAACTCTGTGAGGAGTTTTGAAAATTAGACTTTAGTATGGAGAAATGTTTGTTAGCAACTGTAAAAAGCAGTAAATAAATGCAGTTGATTTTCTTTTCAGCTACACACCTACCCAGTTGTTTTTGCAATCTCATTATCTTCTACACAAAAGAGGACATCCTTGGAAAATTTTCTGTTGAAAACATGGGTTAGGCAAAATATGTTTATAGAGGAAGAAGATTGGCAGGGAGAAAGAAAGGAGAACAAATGTTTGGTGAAAGGAGGAAAGGAAGAAATGTCACTGGAACAAGAGCAACAGGCCAGAGAGGGGCCAACATGAAAATGTGTGCGGTAGCAATGATGGTTGGACGTTACATAAACCAGTCATTGGCCCATACAACACAAAACCAATATGGAAGCCTTGTGAGAAGGGAGAATGAGAGAGGGTGAGTGAGAATAGATCTGCCAACCTTTGTTGTATAGGATAAGGTACCATATCCTCACCCAGCTGCAGTCACAGATTGGTTTGTAGCAGATCACATGATCTCCTCATTTTCCTGCCACTATACTCACCCTTCCTAAACCCAATTGAGGATTTTTTTCTGTATAGTGGTGGAAAGCGAAGGACCTCCATACATGTGACCAAATGTCCTTCCTGGATGCCAAGTCTGCTGGGTGCCTAGATGTTTCTTTCAAGCATGCTAAAAGATACTTTCTCAAATGCACCACCGGAGAAGACATTAGATGTGGATGATACATGTGTGTCAGGGTCAGCACCAGTCCAACCCTGCCCTTCGTGTCTCCTCCCTGTTTGGCCAGCAGGTGGTGCTGGCCATCCTGTCCCCCTCCCTGTCTCTTGCCTTACAGCCCTGGTGTATCTAAGCCCCTAAGGTGTTTCCATTGCTCCCTGGACCGCTGCATAGCTCAGTGGGCTGAATGTGTGGTTTGGAAACTGAGTGTGTGTCGGTTACAGGCTTGAACCATGCTGGCTTCCAGTGTTAATTATTGGATTTTGTTCCCTAGTGTTTATTTTCTGTCTTAGTTGTCTTGCCCTTGCTTTACCCTCCTTGTGTTTTTTTCTGGCTTTGTTTTGTACATTTTGATTCTGTGATCAGCTTTGTTTGTAACCCCAGTGTCAGATAATGTCTCCCAGTTTGATGTCTGTTCAGTCTCTTTGTTCTGTGCTCATCGTTGCTAATTTGCTCCACCTGTTGCCTGTTGTCCCTGCGCTTGTTAATTGTTTCATCTGTTGCTAGTTGTTCTGGATCCTCTGTGGCTAATTGTCTTATGCTCTTCACCCCCCTCTCATTAGCCTGGTTATTTGCATGTATTTAAGTACCTGTTTCCAGTCGCTATGCTAGTCTGTCATTGTTAATGTTATTACGCGTTGGATCATCACCTGTTCCCTGCCTGTGCCATGCTGCACTGTAACAATGTGCTCAAATCCAGTAGTGAGGATAGACTAGCATTGTTTTATATATGTATATGTGTATATAAAATACATTTGTTTTAATTATTATCATTACAGTAATGTAATTACTGCAGTTTTGTTTTTATTACTGTAATACATTCAAAAACACTGTAAAGATGAAAGTTATTAAAGCACATTACAACACTTCTGATGCATTGCTGTAATGTATACTATTGGACATTCTCTAGAGTAAAAAGGTGTTATTGTCTAACGGAACACTGATTTGTGTTAAAAAAAATCAAACACTTCGAAAACAAAATTGTGCTTTATTTACGGCTCTTTTTAGGTGATGAGAACTTGTATAGAATATGTTTTGAGGAAATGTATGATGTGTTTAGCTGATTTTTGTGTATATTGGGGATGAGCGCTTATCTTAGCCCAAAAGTTATTTTGAAAATGGAAACTGTGTGAAGAGTTGAAAAAAATGACTGAAAAGTTCTGGGGCCATATATGGCCCAAAGGAAAAACTGCACATACACACTTACTGTCCACTGAATTTGGTCCACCTACTATGACAGCCTGCTACCACAGAGAATCATATGGCAACTCAGTACATACAGTAGCCTTAGAATGAACTATTTCCATGATCTAAGCAATTTTGAATGTGTTTGTGTCAAATGTCATGGTTCCAGCATATCAGAAACAGTTACCCACTTGATACTTTCATGCAATAAAATGCGCAGAATAACAGAGAATGATGTGTAACACAAAAAATATGCAACCAGTTGCAGTTCAAAGGCTGTTAATGAGAAATGTTACCTGTTAACAGAAACAGAGGCTACAAGTGCAAAATTGCCAGGGACCAAACTCAAAGGACAGTTTCCTGTACCTTGTTAAACCAATGTCTTGAGGAATTCAGGCTGTTCTGTAGGCAAGAAGGATTCTTACCTTTTACTAGTTGTATTTAATTAAGTAGCCTATATATAAAATAAATTAAGCATGAAAATGCCCATTTTATGTGAAAATTAAACATGAGCTAATCAAGTCCTTTTCGTTTGTCTTTGACGCAGAGATTTTGTTGAAATTCACTTTCTTTTTTTAAGATTTTACAATGTTTATGTTGTACTAAGGGACTGTCACAAGTCTTTCATCTGATTCTCAGTAAGACTTCTTCAATTCCCATAATCCACTGGTATTTGGTTGCTTTCATGATGAATAACTGAGAATTGTGTGGACGAATTCTTAAAGAGATCTTTGGTTTATGCCACTCGCAGTTAAAAAGAGTGCTATCAGCCTTGGCTTGCAATGCGTCAGCTAATTATACATATTTTAGCTGATTAATCTTTAAACTGCATTCAGATAACAGCCATTTAAGTACCCAATGATCCATTGCAGGATGAAACTGAGAATGTATACAATCAATTAAACATGTCCAGTTAAATGTTTTAGAATGCTCATTGACTGGAGGACCCTGGTGATAAAAATAGATATAACACCCCTAAAAACAGACCACTGCTCACTGCCTGCCAAATTTTATTTAAATTCAACTGGGGATTGCTGTGCCTATTGTCTTTATATCACTGTTCTAGTTCTTTAATTTTATATTTATACATGTAATGCTTGGTACATTAATGTAATCTGGCTGTGTGATCACATAATTTTAATATTATATTTTATGCAGGGTATATACACATCATGTAGCGAAGTGCAGCTTTATTGCAATTCAGCTAATACCACAGAAAGATATTAGAAAATATTACAAAATGCAGGGGACTATTAAAAAAAATAAAAATAAAATATATTAATGAGGAGAACATGTACCGTATCACCTACATTTATCTTTAGGCGTGTGATTTAGCCCATTGGATCAGTCGCAGGAAATGTAATATCCAGTCACAGGGGTTATATCCCATGCTCACAGGCAGACGGCGAAAAACATTGACGGGCTTTACTACAGAGACTTGTTCTTTCGCAAACTTAATACAAACTATTTAAACTTTGCTAAAAAAAAAAAAAAAAATCAACGATTCAACGATTTATAGCGGTGAGTTATGTGAGGGATATGAGGAAGAGACATCGAGCTCGTTTTTGATACTTAGCCATCTTTAAATGTAGAAACTATTACGCTGTAGACAAATACATAGGAGAAATAATACTGTCTTCTAACTGACTTAATTGTTGTAAAATGTATTTAAAATAGTATATGTAACAGTTAACATTTTACCGACGATTATAAAATCTTTACGTAGATTTAAAAGCATTCACTTGGGCTAATTTAATTTATTTTTGTTTTCCACGGGGACGACGATTCTGGCCTTTGGTTTAGCTCTAAATTTCAGGATTATTTTTCATTTCAATATATACGTGTTTTGATGGAGTAAAAATATCCTTTGTCTTTAAATTTCTATATTATTTAAGTTTATTAAGTATACTTTGCAACTAATTTATATTGTTTTATTAAAACATAGCCTATGCTAAATATATGCGTTGTTTACAAACAGCTGTCAATCTTTTGCGCAGTTTTCACAATTTCAACATAATGCCGTAGAAATACACAAATAAATGAATAAACAAACGAATAAATCTGGCAGAAACTGAATCCAGCAGTTATTAGCAGTCTTATTTCATAGACTGTGACTCTTCTTGCCGTGTACGGCCTATCACTGTGCCACATTAACGCTGACTCTGTACTATGGAGGTTCCGGTTGGATTAGGAGGAGTTTCTGACTCCACAGATCCCATTTTCCGCGGACCTTATCGAAGCGTTTTCCATAACGTGCGAGTAGCGTTTCAGAGTAGCAGCGATATCTTGGAAAGCTTAGACTTTCCAAATTCCAAGCACAGTTTCCTGCAGAAGAGTCGCCTCTGGGAGATGCGCCAAAGTAGCAAAGAGTTACCCCGTAAAGGATTATGTTATGGGACGTCTCATAATTCAGATACCGAAGTAAAGGAAACTGAAAGTGCTAGGATATTAAGAGACCCCGATTCTGAAACTAGTCACGTCAACTTTGCAAAAACCATATTGGATAACAAAAGTGATTTTTCAGCGCTCGACTCCACCGATAATGCCGAAAATAATGCCTCCGATGTCTATTCTGACTCAAACTCATCTAACGCGGAACAAAAACCATGTGCACCAACTGCGCCTCTGCATAGGGCTGAAATAAATCCCAACAGTGACGCTTGTGTCGGGATCAGTTGCTCTGAGTCCGCTTGCACAACCATCTCAGAAACAGCAAGGGAGCTTTTCAGAGCCGTTTCTGTGTCTCTTGGTCTGAACTTGGACTCAAATGAGATGAATGATCCGGGACCCAGTCAAGCTTCTTGTCTTGAAAATGACCGAAGACAAGAACATTATTTGTTTGAAGTGCCTTTCATGGACCGTTCGGTGGCTGGATCAAGTGCCCCGCTGCCGGAGTCGCACGATGGACAATCCATGCAGAATTACGCGGAAGGCGGTGTTCCTCTAAACGAGCTGAAGAATGATGCGACATCGTTACCCTATCTCCGTTCTATCCATTCTAATGGAAATGGGCAAATGCTAAGCCTGACTTCAGAGCCCGAAAGCCCGACTTCCAAGCAGGGTATGAATGGTACCAGCTCTGTCTCCAGTCAGTTCGACCACCTGTTGCCAGCAAACTTGGCACATTACAGTCATGCAGATCCATCGGCGGATCTCAGCGGCGTCTCCTCTCATTTTACTTTTAAAACTTCACCAGCATTCACCAGTGATCAGCGATCGAACGTGAAAGAGAGATGTTTCGATTACTTACAGCATAGCGTCAAGGTGAAGTCAGAGGGAATGAACAGCGAAGACAGAGAAACATGGGGTGACCAGTACACGTATAACGAAAATGCCAGTACGCACTGTGGACCTTCTGGGCTTCGTTTACCTACCTATAATACCGGGCCAAGTCATTCTTTTGCTTGCAATCCGTTTGAATACGGACGAGGTGGGCTGGTTTCGCGGGACGGAGCAGCGCCCGAGCCGTGGCACCCGGGCGGCATGCTAGGCAGAATGCCCTACACCAGTTCCTCTTGTCTGAAGAACGAGGTCACAGACTGGTTGGAGATACCTTACTCGGATATAAGGTAAGGATGCAAGGTATTGTCTGCCTCTCTACAGATCTAAAGGTACAAATAGGCCTGTACAAGATTCAAAACGACCAGTTAGCTATTTACAGAGTCCCGTTTATTTGATCTGTTTATGGTAATAGTAAATAGTCTCGAAATACGTTGATCTGCCTTAACGTATTTTGATTTTTTTTTTATTATTCAGGTAGAATTTAATTCAGGTTAATTTTATGCATTTTTTTTTACCTAATTAAGGAGCTGGAATTAAATGAAATTTAAATGCAGTGTTAGTCTACAACACTTGGGGTCCTTAACTGATTATAGAATGATTACAAGAGTAGCGATCAGAATAGCTTTTTATATATGAGAAACACATTCATAATATTAATTCTGAAATTCTTTTTTAGTTGTTAATTTGTTTTAGTCCCAATTTAAAAATAAAATGTAGTTAACCTTAAAAAATTTTTTTATATATAAATGTTTTTCTTAATTTTCTTAAGTGTGCAGGAACAATAGAAACCTCACCTACTCTAGACTGTAATTGGAATTTACTTTTCACAGAGGATGCACATAGCTGCTAGAAGATATCTATATCTATATATCTATATCTATATCTATATCTATATGTTATGTAGTCCAGGCAGAGACTAGTAGAGTGACTCTGATCATGCTATGAAGTGTTTTTAATACTAGCTCTGCTATCCTGTTTATGTGGAGGTGTTTTATCACTGCAGATGAACACATATTCAAAACATTTAATTGACATACATCCTGCATATCCCTCATTAAATATTGCTTGAATAGATTTAATGTCTGTTTGTAGTCTGATATATCCATAAGTGAGGGTATATACTGTTTTGTATGTGGATATGGCCATATGGTCCATAAAACACAGAACTTAACTAAATGTTACACTGCATAATGCAAATTCTAAGCTAGTTAAACAAAAAAAGAACTTAAGATAATTTTTACAAAAAAAAAACCATTAAATACTTAAAACAACACTTAAATTGGCAATAACAACTTGTTGTTCTAATAAGACTGTAGCAATCCATCATTTTGTATATTAGCCTCAAAATATTATTGTTTCCAAAAATAATTTTATTATTAAACCTTATATTCCTAAATATCTATAGTTCCACATAATGCAAAACAATACACTGGGCATGATAGATGCATGAAACAATTCACAGTAAAAATTTAGTTCTTCATTATTGTGTTATACCTGCCTTTTATTTTAAACATAAGAACGAAATTGGTAGCTGAACCAAATATCATGTTGGACATTTCGGTTATGTAGTTATGGGACTAAAAATACTTCACTGAAAACTGGAAATTACATTTTTTTAATACTATAAAAACAAATTTTGTGATTTATGAGAACCTTACAATGAAAATCCAGTCATTGTTAAAAGATCTATGCATTTTAATTTTATGTGTTATGTTCGATCTCAGCCAGATGTGGACACTCATTTTGTCTGCAATTCTCATTATGCAAATGATACTTATTTTTGTGCTTATTATAATTTGCACTAAAAAATGAAACTATAGCTTTTTACTTACTTGGAGCATTGTGTACACATAGTGTATGCATTTTTGGTGTTAAGTTTGTGTGTGTGTACACAATGTTTTGTTTTGTGCGTGCGTGTGTGTGTGTGTGTGTGTGTCTATGTATGTGAGTGTCTTGATTTTTTCCCCCTCAACATAGCTCTCAATCTCTGCTGTGTTTTACATGAACTAGTCATGAAAAGTACCTTTACTAGCTGAACTGTACAGTGAGCAGTTAATTGCTGTTTGCAAAGTTGCAGTTGAATTAAGCGATAAGAATAGAATGCTAATGTTCTTTGTGGCCAGTTTCAGTAAGACTTAAATATTTTTATTTAATGTTTGTCATATATTATATATTACACAGTGCTGTGTATTTTTATTTATTTAGAAACAGGACAAGACCACTTATGGCTGGTTTTAGATAATAATATGTGTTCATTGGCCTTTAATTACAAAACATGGAATGATCTAATTATTGTATTATTCAGTCTCAGAGGCATATTTTATAGTTGAATATTGAATGTTTGGTATGCATTATATACACTGTGTGCAGTTCTTTTGCGTTACAACTTTTTCTTTGAACGAATAGCCTCTTACAGGCAAAAATAATATAGGCCTATTAAAGGATTCCAGGATGAAATACAGAATTATTTATTTATTTATTTCCAGTTTGTACTACTTTGTCTACTCTAGCTAGAATTGCATAAAAATACTGGATATTGGGATTTTTAAAGTACATTTATGGATTAAATGAACAATCTGGCCCTCTATATAATTTTGCATGCTGAATTATCAAGAAAATGGTCCCTCATTATATTTTCTGTAAAATACCAATTTTAAAACCTTTGTTGGGCTCTCTTGACATAAATGTGCTGTATCAATCAGCACAAACAAGTGTATTGGGGATTGACAGCTTGTTATAAATGGTGAGATAGCTGTGTGTTTGTTGTGCCGTATTACAGCATGACTGTTATGATGTGTTATGACAGTTGTGAGACACGGGTGAAACTGATTGTGTCTGATCCCATCACTGATTAATACTTAAACTGATGACTGAAAATAGACAGCAAGGCAAGTATTTTATAGATCCTGTTAAAATAAGCACTGTGTTCTGATATTTATAACAAGACTAAAATGTATTTTTTAAACATGGAGAGTGGCGTCAGCTATTTTTACAGCTAAAGGCACAGCAAATTATTTCTCATATTTTAAATTATGATCCATCTCATGAGTTATGACTTTAAAATAATGATGTACATAATATTAAATTAATGTTAAATTCAGGATAGATCATATTGTAGAACTTAATAATTCTAAAGTGGGCATGGTAATGTTTTGAGGACTTTGCATATGCTTGTTTTGCTATCAAGGCCGTAATTATAATATATTTTTGAGGGGAGATGTCTCCCAATATATTTTATAATTATGGCACTTGCCCCCCCCCCCAATGTTGACTACATGGCTACAGTCTTGTATGCTATTACTTTTATACAAAATATTATGGAATAAATGTTAGATTAGCTGTATTTGGTGAATGTACCAGTACCTGGATTCACCCTTAACATTGAAAAGCTTAGTGTTTCAGGGAAAATCGTTATCTCTTTGCACATTATCTGTGTACATTGCACATTGCTGCCATTGCACATTGTATAAGTCTTTCTAAAGTTAATACTGAATTGCTTTGCTGACGTGGTTTTCCAAGATATACGTGTTGGGTGTTATGTCTGCTCACTGGGATCTACTATTTGTTTGAAAAACTTGATAACACACACCTTGGAATATTTAATGTTTTTTAATGCTCACTTTATATTGATATTGATGCTTTTCCCTAGTTTTACAAAAGCAAATGGTTGTTAATCATGCAAAAATAATGGACTGGAAAGCCAGATATGAAGCTAATGCAAACAGACTCTAATGTTAAAATGAAGTCGTACTTAAGAATAAATGCAGTCAAATTCATAATTTGTCAGTAATTATCCATCCAGCTTCTAACTATGTATCCTGGTCAGGGTCACATGGTGCATGCAGCGCATCCCAGGCAGGGGGGGGCATAAGGCTGGGGAACACCTTGGACAGGATGCCAAACCTTTACAGCGCGCGCGCGCGCACACGCACACGCGCGCGCGCACACGCACACACACACACACACACTTCAGGCAGTTTAGAGATGCCAGTTAGCCTGCATGTCTTTTGGACCACATGACAAAGAGAGAGCTCACAGTGGGAGCTACTGAGCGACCATGCCATCTGTCAATAATTAAAGAAGCGAAAAATATTTAATGGGCGTCTATTAGTTGCTATCATTACTTGTGTTGAGTTAATAAATCATAATATTTCCTTTGATTTTTTTAAATTAGAACTTTTAAGTGATTTTTTTTTTCTGCATTTATTTAGCCACGGAATTTAAATTCATGATTTCCCTTATTACCACCATTTATGTGTCTCTTATTAAGTCAATGTATGTATCTATTTTTATTACTTTAGCAGAATACAGGTTTAGGAGGATAATTGTTTTTTGTATAGCATGTACACGATGTTTTTAAAAAATCAAGAAACCTCCTTATGCCTTTACCTCCATGTTCAATTAACATATTTGGCGTTATGTTCAGCATGATCTTGTGGGCCTGCCCACCTGCAAGATTAAAGGTGGAGATCAGGTATCGTGTCATTTGGGTGGCAAACATGAGCTGGAAGGACACACAAGCAGACAGACCTTGAAAATGGATACTGGCTTTGGGAATATGGAATATTACTTCTTTGGTGGTGAAGGAGTGTGTTAGTGTACCCAGCCTTCTTAGAGAAAATTGGTGAGGTGCTCGAGAACATCACCTATGGCGTCCTATGGTGCTACTGGGGGACTTCACTGCTCGTGTGGGGAACAATGGAGATACCTAGAAGGACATGATTGGGAAGAATGGCCTCCTGGATCTAAATCTGACTTGTGAATTGTTGTTGGACATCTGTGCAAACCATGGACTATCCATTACAAAGATCATGTTTTAATACTAGGAGGATCGGAAGTGTACATGGTCCAGAGAACCCTAGGCTAAAGGTCAATGATTGTGTTTCTAGTCATGTCATTTTACTTGAGGCTGTGTTTTTTGAGATGTTAGGTGAAGAGTGGGGTAGAGCTATCAACCAATCACTGCTTAGTTGTGAGTTGGATTCAGCACATGGACAGGAGGCCAGATGTCTAGAACAGCCCAGATTAGCAGTTTTCTGGGAATGCATGGCTGACATTTCTAGGTGAGAAGAATTAGGGACAATCTTTGCATGCGGGTCTCCGGAGACAGCTGAAAGGTACTGACAGACCAGAATGGCTGCAGCGAAGACAGTCACGGTGCATGGGAGACGTTTTGAGAGGCTGTGGATGGAGAGCCTACTGGCTTAGCCTCAGAGACATCTTTTCTCCCCTGAAAACTGTGCAATGCCTCAGGAGGGGAAAGCTGGAACCATGCGCAGGCTGTGTTCAGGGAAGTGCTGACCACATCTGGGGATATCGTTGAGTAGTGGAAGGAACACTTTGACAAACTCCTAAAGCCAGTGGATATGCCCAATCACCAGGAAGTAGATTTCAGCACCTTCTGGTGGATCAGAGTCTTTAACTGCAGCTGAGGTTTCCACAGTGCCCAGTGGCCTCAGTGGTGAAAGCCTTCAGGGATTCGATGAAATCTACCCTGAGATGTTAAAAGTGCTCAGTGATGTTGGGGTAATGCGGTAGATGCTCCTGTTTAGTGTTGTATGGAAGGGGGATAAAATAATGGTCCCTGTTTTTAAAAACTCTGACCCTGTGTTTCAGGAGGATCAAGAACTCTGGTCTGGCTGTGGAAAAGTGGACAAAGTAGCAATGTCCCAGCCAACTTCAAAACATTAGGAAATGAAATTTTGTATGATTGACAAATTAAAAATGTATGGTTTTCATGTATGTAATGTTAGCCTACATTAACCAAACATTCAATGTGTGCATTGTTGCGTCAGTGCCTTGCTCTGTTAACCCATATAAAATTTCAGTAGTCTTGAATTACTACAAAGTGTTCGAAAATGACAGTGCATCACATTTTTCTTAAAAAGGACATTAATTTGTTGTGCTAATATCTATAGTGAAACATCTGACAGTGTTCGACGTGTGAGCAAAATGCATCTATTAATTTGACACAAAAAAAAAATGCAAGCTGCAATTAATTTGTTGTGAAATCGCAAGCAAAAAAGAAAAAATGAATGATAGGCTGGAGGAGGATGATGTCTCACATAGGATTGTGCAATTTATTGTGTAATTATATGTGTAATTATTATACTATGACTGAAGATCTAGGATTCGTCTAGCTCACTGTGCTAGATAAGCTTGGTATAGTGGATGGTTTTCCTTTACATTGTACTGTGTGAGTTAAACATAATGTACGTACCTGGTCCTTTGTAGAGTAACGTGTGAGTTGTTAGCTTTATTTCTGACATCTGGAGCTCAGATGTAAGTCCAGTCCCAGTTTTATGTATATCTGCACAGGGCATTGACACAAATATCCTGTTGGACGTGGTGGTTTCACATGCACGTGGCTTCAGTTATTTCGGTGGAATTCAAAAATGTGAAATGTGGAAGATGTCTGAAAACAGAGAAATAAGTGCTGTCATGTTTCTTTCCATTGCACATAGATTTCACCTAGTGGCTTACGAACGCATGCTTCCTCGCTCAGTGAAGTACTTCTGGCGTTGCAGTGAAGACATGGATCATTCGTCAATGTAAACACCACTGGCACATCGTGACTTATAAAACATTTTTTCACAGCAAAGTTTAGCAGCTAAAAAGCCACATAGTATTAGTTTGACAAAATTTAGAATGCTGCTCATGTACAGCTGTGATTTGTTGTGTCTTTATTGCACACCAGTGGGAGCAAATATGTTGATGCACTTAGGTCTCTGAAGAATTACCAAGAACAGTCAACTTTTCTACTACAACCATTTTATTATCATTCTCTGAGACTTTGTGGTCCTGACATATCCGTTGATTCAAAGTATTGCATTAAAGCATCAACACATTGTTTCAGAAGCTGTGAAGTCGCTATTCTGGCAAAACTGAGTCAGGCCTTTCTGAAAGCTTTCTGTTTTTCTCCACTGGCAACAGTTTATATTCTGCAAATCAAGAATATCAGCAGTGACTTGTTTGGGCACAGCTAAATTTAGTAATTGACAGTTCCTAGTGAATATTGAAACACGATAGTGAGAACTAGGAAAAGCTAATGAGCCTTTGAAGAAATTAATATGTAAACCAGGCAAGAGGTGACCTGCTCACTGAGTTTTCTTTAGGATGAAATTCTGGAAGAAAGCACTGAGACATAGCAAGTGGTGACTGGTTTCACAACATCCTTTAGCCATTATATCATCTAATAACCATTTTCGGTGAGTGCTGACAAGCTTCTTATACTCTCTGTTGGAATCATTGCCCATTCTTTACATGCAAAAGCCTCTAGCTCATTGATGTTTGATGGCTTCCGTGCTGCAACCACCTTCTTTAAATCCTACCAAAGATTTTCAGAGGGATTTAAATCTGGGGATTGTGGAGGCCAATCCAGGACATTTCAGGATCTATTTCCCAACCAAGTTTTGGTGAACTTGGCGGTGTGCTTGGGATCATTGTCTTGCTGGAAAGTCCAATGATCACTAAGATTCAGTTTCTGAATAGAAAGCATCATGTTCCTCTTTTAAAACGGCCAGGTGTTTCTGGGAATCCATGGTGTCAGTTACATGGTCAAGATGGCCATTTCCTGTAACAGAAAAACATCCCCACATCATCATTAAGCCACCTCCATGCTTGACTGTGGAGATGGTATTCTTTTGGTCATAAGCCTGGCCTTTTTCACGCCTGACTTACCACTGTCCAGACGGTTCCAATTTAGTTTCATCAGCCCAACAAACTCGTTTCTGCAAACCTATCCAAATTTCTCCAACCATATTCTAGTTGACCTTTGATGTTCTTTGTAGTCAAGAGTGGAGTGCATTTTGTAATGCGGCCAGGAAGTGTCAGGGTCAGCACCCATCCAACCCTGCCTTTTGTGTCTCCTGCTCATTTGGTCAGCAGGTGTTGTTGGATAGCCTGTCCTCCTCCTTGTTGTCCATTAAGTCCTTGGTGTGTTTCCCCAGCTCCCCAGACTGCCACATGGCTCTGCTGGCTGAGCGTGTGGCTGTGAACCCTTTAGTCATGAGTTCCAGGCCAGCCTTCTCTATGTATTTGTATTTATTAGATTTTATTTCCCAGTGTTTCTTTTCTGTTAGTTTTCTTGGTCCTAGTTGTGCATTGTGTTCTGTTTTGGTTTTTGCTTTGTGCCTTTGGTTATGTTTTACCTGTCTTTGTTATATTCCTAGTGTTACATTCTGTCTCTTAGTTTCCCTGTTAATCTCTTAGTTCTATGATTAAAGTTTATTAGATCCACCAGTTTTCTGCTTTCCTGTGCCTCATGATTGTTCTACCTGAACCTGCCTTCCTCCCTCTCTGATTGGTTAATTATTTCATGTTTCACTCCCGCTTCTTCGTTACCTGGTTTATTTTGTGTATTTAATTTCCTGCCTGTATTCCTTGCTTCAGTGGGTTGTTGTGTTCAAGTTCACTGTGAGTTATTGCTGCCCTGTTTGGGGTTGTAGTAAACCCCTCTGTGTCTTGGAGCCGCAAAGTGGATCGTTGCCTGCACCATGCCCACATCATGCCCTACTGCCACAACATGAAGTCTTTATTTATTCAGTGCTTGTCTTCTAGTTGCCACTGAAGCACCTGTCCTGACCTTCATTAGGTCATCCTGTATGTGTTTTGCAGTAACACGGGAGTATTTCTAAGTTGTCCTGACTAAGTAGTGAAGGGCTTTTGATGAAATTGTGGGCTTTCTCCCTCAGCCAGGCAGGTTTGCTGATGCGCCATAAGTTTTAAACTTCCTTATAATGCTCCCGATAGTGCCTCTTGGAATGTTCAATTTTTGGGAGATCTTCTTATACCCGATGCCTTTCAGGTACAATGAAATAATTTCCTTTATCAGCTTTTGTTTTACTCATAATTGCAACTCACCTTCCACTCCTTCATGGGTGGGGTTTATATATGCAACACAGTTGAAGCCAATAAACAATCTTTATTGAATACCCAAAGGCTGAATCGTGTTTTAGCTCCACTTTAGGCTATAAAACTAGCAGAATGATTTTAAAAAACAGTATTATAGTATAGAGATATAATAACTGTGCTATAAAATATCCTGTTACTCCTGAATACTACATCAAACCTTTCCTTTGTTGATTATACATATAACTCAACTGATAAAGAAGTAATCAAAAGCAAAATCTAGCTCTTTGAAAAAACTTTCATCGATAAGTCCTTACAATCTTTGGGGGTTGAATATTTCTGATATGATTGTAACTGTAAATTATATAAATATCGCTCAAGAGTATTGGAGGCTCCCTCTCAACTCAATGGATTCTCTAATTGGACAAGAGGATTCCAGACAATCCACAAAAGCCTTTGAAGTAGGGATATTAGCTAGGTCTAAGTGTCTCCAGGACTGCATTGCTCTACAAATTTGCATTTTTCCAATAGCTGATCCATACTATAGTTTGCAACACTGAATTTCCAGATAATTTCTCAGTTCTCTCACTTTGAGTGCCGCTAAAAGGAACCAGTAATGCACTGATTTTTGAATCAGAAATGATGAGATGCTACATAGGTTATGATGCTACATAGGTTATGATGCTACATAGGTTATGCATACATTGAATTTTTCTAGGTTAAATTTGTAAAGTAATAAGGAAAATATTTAAGTCACCTGGGAAACATTTTAGACATTTTAATGCAATTTATGGCCATTTTTTTTTTTTTTTTACTAAACTGATTAAATGCTTTGTTCATACTGTTTAATGACCCATGGATACTCTGAGGAGAGGAATAAATCCCAAAGATACTGTATGCTATTGGAAAAAAAATCTTCAAGCTTTTATTCATCATTAAACATTTACTTAATTATAAATAAATAAGGTGAAGATCATGTGTAATTTGGCTTAATATTCGGGAACTGCTGGAAAAAAAATGTCTGGTTCCCTTTTTGTGAGCTTTTTAGATAAAATTGCTCTTGCCGTAGTTCAGCTTAGCTTTCTTTTGCGTTGAAGTAGGAATTTTAGTTTCAGTTTAGTTTTTATTCTTTTGAAAACTTTTCCTTTATTTTAAATTCAGTTAAGGGGAATATTTTTTCACTGGTTTCGTGATACTTTTCAGTAATGATAATAACTTTGATTGGTTATGATTTTTTTTTTCTTCTGTTCAATACATAATTAAAAATATTTGCAACTACGTTTTCTGTATTAAGTGGTATTGCACTCCTTGTGATGTACACTAGGATTGTACAAAATTCAGAATTTATTAATTGTGCCCTATTCCATTCATGAATTAGAATTTGAATTCAATTGGCGGCACCCTGGGGTAGCACAGTGCTGCAGTGGATTCCTCCCCCCTCTGGGACCAGGGTTCAAGTGTCTGACATGGGTCCATGTGTGTAGAGTTTGCATGATCTCCCTCCAGATACAGCAGTTTCCCCCACAGTCCTTAAATATACTGAGGAAAATTGGAGTGAAGAAATTTGCCGTAGGTGTGCATGTGGGAGTGAATGGTGTGTGAATGTGCCCTGCGATGGGCTGGCGTTCCATCTTAAGTTGTTCCCATAGCCTCAGGGATAGGCTCCAAACCTGCAACCTTGAATAGGACAAGTAGTGGCAGAAAATGGATGGATGGCCACATATTGCCTGATGTTAAATTGGAATTTAAATTGGAATGACTGGAAGAAGAATTAAATTCATTTCAATTCAAAGAAATATCAATGCAATCACACAAGACTGGAATGTAATCTATCAAAAACTATTATATAATAGATTTGTTTTCTATATGGTAGCTATATTTGAGTGAGTGAAGTGTACTTTATATTTGTGTGATCGTAAGAGAAAAGTAGTGTATAAATTTGACCTTATTTTATAAATATAATTTTGGGTTATGTTGGTCCTCCAAGTGCTTTTCCACAGGCACATATTTATTTTTGCATGTAACTGTTCATATGTATATGCATTTTTTGAAGAATCTATTATTAAGCTGTATTTTTGAAACCTGCACCTACAATACAGTGGTGCTACAAAGCTTGCTAACCCTTTCGCATTTTCCCAAACTCACACAAGATGCACTTGAATTTCCCCATCAAATGAACCGATAATCCTAGACATTCATATTCTTTTTCCACACACATATGTGTAATATTGGTTAATTTTCCTCAATATTACAGGAACACATATGTTTTTCTGTCCTTTGCTTAATTGGATTATTTTTATCTAGTTTTAGCACGTACTTGAAAATCCGCTTGTGTTTCACAACATATTTATACAGAAATAGAGAAAATTCTAAAGGTTAACAAACTTCCTTGTACCACTTTGTTTATGAATTTATTTGAATCCAGTTCCATTTTATTTCCACTTCCTTAATTAAAATTCAAATTGCAATTCTGCATCCTGTTCTCAACTGTACTTGAAATTCACTTCAGAGTTGAATTGGAATTCCAGTGCTATTTTTAATTCAGTTCAGAATGGTGTACAACCCTGATTATGTAATTGTATTGTGTGCTTTTACCTTGTATCTTGGACTTTTTGGTCTCCTCCTGCGTGCCATGCAATGGATTCACATCTCATACAAGGAGTACCCCTGCCTGGGATAGACTGCCTGGGATAGACTGCCTGGAATATATTGCCTGGGATAGACTCCAAATCCAGAATCCAAAAAGTAATCATTCAATTGAACAGCAGCACCTATGTGAAACCAATGCCCATGCTTACAAGCTGCAGAGTTCAAAAGTCTTGGCCAAAAATGTTTATGATGTGTTCCAATGTGTTTTATTTCTTGAATAGATTGACTTGTGTATTGGATTATCGGGGTGTGTGTCACCCCACTGATTTTTTTGCAAAGCAGAGAAATAGCATGTTGACAGTTTGGTGTTAATGAAATTAACAACAGGTGCACTAGAGGGGCAACAATGAGACGACCCCCCCCAAAACAGGAATGGTTAACAGGTGGGGGCCACTGGCATTTTTCCCTCCTCATCTTTTCTGACTGTCTTTTCAATAGTTTGGCATTTGGCTATGGTCAGTGTCACTACTGGTAGCATGAGGCGATACCTGGACCCTACAGAGGTTGCACAGGTAGTCCAACTCCTCCTGGATGGTGCATCTATACGTATCATTGCCAGAAGGTTTGCTGTGTCTCCCAGCACAGTCTCAAGGCCATGGAGGACATTCCAGGAGATAGGCAGTTACTCTAGGAGAGATGGACAG
>JAOYFF010000039.1:1439179-1468788 GCA_025773925.1 Cryptomyrus ogoouensis | reverse complement strand
TACTGTGGAGGATAAGGATCAAACTAACATAAGTTTGGAATTAGTAGTAAATAAAAGTATAAAAATTGTCATAGTTTGTACATGTGATGTGTTTGTATCTGTGTATAGATTTCTTTATGTATCTTTGTCATGAAAACAACCATGTTTTTTTTTAAAAATTACAATTACATTTGTGAAAGTCATACAGGTAGCTTATTCAACTAAATACAGTGTTAGACATTTCAAGTCTGCAGAACTCCATCATTAGAATTTTTTTACCAATTTTATGCAGTCTGAAATGAGCAGGAAAGCCTTTTTTTTGGTCTTGGCATAGTTACGTAGTCTAACAGTGGCTCTGATTTCTAATCCTATTATTATTATTATTATTATTATTTTAATATTATTATTATTATTATTATTATTATTATTGTTTTGTATAACATTTTAAACAACCACCTAATCCATAATTATGGTAAAAAAAAGTTTGACCTTCTGTGAGTTTCCTTTGTTTTGCTATTGAAGGTTTGACAGTGGAAGGGAACACGTGTTCCCCATGGAATTCTTCTTCCCACCCCAGCGGACCTGTCTAATCTGTGCAGATGAAGCGTCTGGTTGCCACTATGGGGCCCTAACATGTGGCAGCTGCAAAGTCTTCTTCAAGAGAGCTGCTGAAGGTATGTTGTAAGATGTCAGCTCTGTTTATGCCTAATGTCTGTCATTGCTAATACATGTGTATGTATGCAGTCATATCAAAACGGTGAATTTCAGACTTGGAGTTTAATTGAACATAGTGGTATGACCTAAAAGTAACAGGCTAATAGTATGTTTTTAAAAACAAAAATGCATAAATAAATTAACATAGCATGGCATTAATACTGGAATTAACCTTTCAGCTGCAGACGATGCAGAAAAAATGGCTTCTAAATGTATTTTGTCATTTGGTATGCAGGCCACCCATATAGACAAAAAATTCTATAACAAGAAAAACAACAAATGTCCTGAAAAATTTACGTTCTTCTGTCAGCTTTCAGAGCCCTCTGATTACTGCTTTTACATGTGAAATTAGATGCCAACATTTTCTCAAACCATAAGATTTGTATTTTTTTGGTTGAAGGATATGTGCAAAATCCAAAATGTCCTCGCTTAATGTGAACTCTTCACTAACAAAGGAAATCTTGGCCACTGTACCTGCATGGATACTGTTACCATGTCTTTCATTTTGTAACACAGTATCAGGCCCTGCCCAGTGAACGTTACAAAGCTCCAGACCGCTGAAAAGAATAATAGATCACACTGCCTAAACAGTAACATAGTTCCAGGGACACATCTTAACGTAAACAACCTTTGTAGTTCTGTTACTTGCACATAAGTATTTTTTGCAGATTTTTAATATACTAAATCCTAGAAGTAATTTAACACTATAGTTATACTATAATACACTTAATAGTATAAGTGCAGCAAGGTGAATTTTTTTAACATCCCTTAAACTTACACCCCTGCCTGCTTCTTATCACAGCCTTCTTTGATGGAGGCTTTCAGCAGCTGCTCTGTCTTCCACCTGATGCTGGACGGCGATTGCTTAGTGGGCGTTGCTAGTGCTGATGTTTTTTCCAATAATACTTTCTCTCCCAGCAACCTCTGTTTCTCCTGCTTTCTTCTCTTGCTCTGTTTTCGTTTTCATCTCATCTGATCTCACCTCATCTTACTACCGGTTCTCCTGGTATGAGCCACGCTTGCGTTCATTTTGGTAAAATAAATGTTGGTAAAGCTAAACAATATTTATGTACTGGCATCATATAAAAAACTTCTGGGTGAATAATCTTTACCCATTATGTAGCCAATTGGATTAAATAGGATAAATATATGATATTTTTAAGGTTTGGCAGCCCACACATAAATCTTTTGATATTCAAGGGAGTTGCAATTAATTATTATACAAATGCCGGTCTGATCATTCTTGTATTTCTTTCCACATTAAATAAAGCATTCCCTTTTTATGAGAGTGAAAAAAGAAACTCAGAAGGAACATCATAAACAAATTGTTTTATAAAATTATTATTATTTTTTGGACCCTGCTGAATTTCTTGTTAATCGTAAATTTGTCGTTCCAGCTAAGTACGTTAATTTACAAAATTTCTTATAAAGCTTACCGACATATAATAACATAGATATCAGCTTGAAAAGAAGTCACTAGGCTATCGGGCTGATACGACAAGGAATAAGAGAAGGATTCAATTATTATTTCAGCACAGATATTTACCTGCCAGAAAATTGAGATTCCTTTTTTGTGATGTGGCACTGTATGTGATATATTAAATGCCTTTACTGTCCTTTAGAGTGTGATGATATTCCATAGTTAATAGATAATTTTCAGGCTTCTGGATGTTTCATCTTAGATAAAACTGAGATGGGGATAGTAATCGCACTGTGGAAAATACTTATTTGTCCCATTTAGGAAAAGGAAAATTGTAGAAAATAAACTAGAAATTAATTTAAAATAACAACTTACCATTGTGATATCAATTTGCTAGCTTATTACTTAAATTATGTTGTAAATGCATGCAGACAGTATTAACACTGATTTAGACTAAAATTTGATAGAACATGCATTATTCATTCTACATTTTATTGAAAGCTGGATGGATATACACTATACACTATATTTGCATGTAGGTGAATATTTTGGAAATGATTTAAGCCTTTACATAAATCCCCCAGTGTCCAAATCAAGCAGTTGATATTAAAATTCTCAAACTATTTGTGTTGAGGCTGTGCAGTGCCCAGGTCCATACCTAGAATACTGGAATACAACATTGTTCACATTCCTCTAAAAATGTAATTGCTAGTTATAGTGAGCTCAGCAAAGAGCGACAATTCACGTTTTAAAGGACAACCATAAAAGGAATGAAAATTAGAAAGAAAATGTTTGTGTTTCTTTTCCCTCAATCAAAGGCAGCTAAGGAGAGCCACAATAAAATGAATTCATGATCTCAAAATGGAATATAGAAACTCAAGCCAGCTGACTGTGTCACTATTTTAGCATTGATTCAAAACAAAAAGGCAGAAATGGAACCAGTTGGAGGTGACTTTATTATTAGAATAATAACAATTTAGATCATTTAGATTAGGATTAAGGCACATAATAATCTTAATTTCCTAGGTTAAATTACATAATCCAGTTAGTACCACAATCCATTTTACTTTAACAGGATGCACTGGGTACAAGGCAGACACCCTGGATGGAATTACAGTCCACACAGGGCATTAGATATTTATTATACAAATGAGTGACATGGGCTAAATGGCCAACTATTATTTGTAATATCTGTTATGTTCATTACATCATTGCCGTGAATTATACATTGCTGTGAATTTTAATCATAGAATATGTGCATTAGATAAAAGATCTGAGAAATGTTTTGTTTGGTCTTACAGGGAAGCAGAAGTACTTGTGTGCCAGCAGAAATGATTGCACTATTGATAAGCTAAGGAGGAAGAACTGCCCTTCATGTCGCCTGAAGAAGTGCTTCGAGGCCGGCATGACACTGGGAGGTAATAATGACAATTATCATTATTAAATATTTATCTAAATTCCATAGGTGTAGCGTTCAACCTGATGTTTTATTTATGTGTGTACATAACTGTACAATTAGAATTCTTACTTATTTAGTGATCAGTTGTCATTGTTGACACACCACAGCACATAACAACGAAATGCGTCCTCTGTATTTAACCCATATGTGACAATGTGACATAGCAGGGGGCAGCTAATTCAGCGCCCGGGGGGCGGTGCTTGGGGGCGGTACCTTGCTGGTCGGGGATTCGAACCTGCAATCTTGCAATTACAAGTGCACTTCCCTAACCATTAAGCCACCACTGCCCTTTTTTTTACCAACCTGGCATTGATGATTTTTGAAATTTAGAATTTCTGTTTGCTAGTTTTAACACATCACATAACTTAACTTTTTAGACCATTTGAACGGGGTTAAATATCTCGCTCTGACGAGTGCCGTCTTCATTAACCGCTAAAGATCATTAAAGAGGTATTGATGCTCTCACAAAGTTCTGCTTAACAAGTCTGTGTTTTACTCCTGTTCCCTGCTGCTTATGATGGTGTTTCTGGCTCAGAGTCCCTCTCCTAAGCAGATATGCAGCTTTCAGTAAAGCTTAGTTGTGGGAGTCAGTGTCATGCTGCCTTTTTCCTGTGTCACTGAAATAAATTAATGCTGTTAAGTATTCCTGTTGAAATTTATTTGGTAAATTATCCATGTTAATGAAAGACCCTGCCAAATTTTATTCAAAATACCAGCCTAGGTATCTCAGTACCTATCTTTTATACTTGCTTCATTCATCACTTTTTCATTACAGTCCTAATATTAGATTTCCTTCCAGTACAAATATAATTATGCATGTTTATCATACATTATCATATATTATACATTATAGAGAAATTGAATACCAATGCGATCTTGACCAGGATAAATGGTTAGGGGATGGATGGGCATGTATTGAATATCGGATCCTGTGCATATAGGCATATGCTCAAAATTAGCCTGAAAAATGTCTCAAAAAACTTGTTCTTTTTTTGTTACTCGTGTACCTGATAGGTAATGCCCCCATAAAAGGTTAAACATCTGGATGAAATTTCACGGAAATTGGCTACTTCAAGCTAAGTAGCCCTTCTGTGTGAATGCCCCTTCCCCATCTTGGCTATTTTCCCCCTTCCATTCAATTGCAGGAGCACAATGAACATGCAGCAGCTAATCAAGGTAGCAGCCGAGCCGGCAGATAATTTGGTCATGGTCCATTTGCTTCTTCACAATCAGCACCAAGCTGTTTGCCATATTAGGCCCCGAGATCAATGTATAGTGAACATATTTTATCCCACTGTTCCATTTTCACTCTCCTCAATTTTTTCATTCCGCTAACAGTGAAAATTGTACAGAGCTGCACAAAAGTGACATGAGACACATGAATTAAAGGAGCTGAAATGCTCGTAATTTGCAGGCAGCTGTCGACAGGCCCGGGGGGAGGGGGGGGGGCTGTCAATGAAAAGACATCTTAGCATCACTGCAGAAAATGACTGGAGTCCTTTGAATGTGTGCTATGCTTTTTCATCAAGGCTTTGGTCACTGGTTGAGTCTAAAGTTGTCTGGGACTATTTATGTCTTGCTAGTCGTTCTCTGTCAAACACAAATTAAATATGTGTGACCATCTCACTTGCAATTTTCAGTTTCACAACTTCTGTTCCTTTTCCCTTAACCTAATAATTTAATCTATTTTCTTTTGAGATTGCTTCCTGCTGGAAAAATTGAGATGTTCTTTTAAAGGTATTTATCTCTGGCTTTTCTCTGTTTAAAGAACTTTATGTCACATCTTTTAAAGTAATTAAAATTTAGTAACATATTTCTAAACACGGCACTTGGATATTAAGTATTCAATCAGGCAATCAGCGGATGCCAGGATACCATTAGCATTGCTTTTGAGAATGCAAAACATTGGAAAATATTACAAAATAGTCCCAGATGCTTTCTTCTTCTCCCTTTCTTGACATGCAGATGTCGACATGCAGGAAAAAAAGAAAAATAAACTGCACATCAGACTAAGACAGTGTAATCTCCTCACATAGACGGAACCTAACAATCAACACACTAGTTAAATGTGATGTCAGAAATTCTATATGGGCTGTTGATTATATTATAAGGAATCATACCAGTTTCAGGGAATATCAGAAGTGATCTGTCTCTGAAACACTGCTAAAGAAAACTCATTCCACCGAGAGCGATTTGGAGAAGGAGAGCAATTCCAGCCTGGTTCCTGTTAGCAAGTCATATTGTTGGGCAGTCCATTATATCTGTATACTTAGAATATCATAGCTTCAGGGGTAGCTTTTTACTTATATTTACATTCCATTTTGGGTATGGGATTTCTCTAATAAGGTGAACACTGTCAATTAAAAATTCTGTTCTTTTCAACTTTTCTACAGCTGCAGACTTTGGAATCATTCCAGATTTAAAAACGAAAAATAGATATTCTTCACTGAGTCAATTTTGCAGGAAGCCTATAGACTTTGTATTTATAATTTTATAAAGCAGAAGATATTCAATATGTCATGTATATAGTCACTGGAATCCCTGACTAGAAAATTAGTCATTTATGGCTCTTTATCTGAAGAATCCATGTATAATTTTATACCCCAAAGATTATATATTTTAATGTTAAATTCAGTCAGATACAATATGAAAAGACATTACAATGTGGGGGGTGGGTTGACTCATATTGCTCATATTTACCCAGATATTACAGTGATATGAATGGAATTGGAATAACAAACTAATTTGACCTTCTAATGCTGTTACTCCATAGTTAATTATTGTAAGATGTTGATTATGACAAACAAATGGACATTGTATACGCCATTGAGAAGTAGGCTACATGTTTTCTATTTTGTTGTGAAAATGTTTCTGTTATACAGCAGGACTTAAGAGAGTACTGATAAAAACTGTAATGATAATCTAATTAGATATGTCTTACTAGAAATGGAGCAATTGCAGAATGTGTTCCTCTAGTTATATATTTTAAGGTAAATGTCCAGTATTTGTAAACTCTCCAATGTACATATTTTACAATCTTAAAACTCTCAGCTGAGGTCATTCCCCTGCTCTTATTTATTAAGCACAGGTTGTACCCTCTGTGTAAACTAATGAGTATACATACATCACAGCAATCATGAAAAGCAATCAATAAACATTGTAGATTTCTCCTCCTTTCTCCTTTTAGAAAGAACTGGAAAAAAAGCAGCGCTCTTGGGTTTGAGGTCTTTGTGACCTCATTTAATTTCAGCTTGACATTTATTGTTTAGGGGGAATTGCTGTTTTTTGTAATAGGAAGAGTGAAAATGTTTGCTGTAAAACACATTTCTAAAAACATTGGTCATTTGTATTGTGTTACTGATTTTACAATGTCTATGATTCGCTTAGAACATAGTTAAATGAAAATGAGAGGGTCAGGGCAGTCTGACCCATTTGGCCATGTTGCGTAAAGACATGAGAGTCACATTCTTATCATTTTGTAGATAGGTCTGTTAGGACTCAAACAGTGAACGTTCTTGAGTATCAGTTGGTTTTGTTTTTTATATGGTTTTAAAGGTTTTTATGCAGTAATTTGATATATTGTATTTAATGCTTTATTTGCAGAATTTAGAAATTTACAGAAGTAGTGTGTGTGTGTGCATAAGTTATATGAATATTTTGAATCAAACAGGAATATTTATTCCTGGTCTCCTTGTAAAAGTCCAAGTTCTCTGCCAAAAGCTGTCTTGCGACCAGGAATTGCATAATTAATTCAGGGACTGATTTGTTCTCAGAGTGAAAGCATGAAGTGGCAGTCTGGCATTAACTTATCTTTCTGCTGAAGCTGCGGAAAGCATTAGTGAACCTGCAGTCCCTCTAATGTAGTACAGATAATCTACTTGCTTGAGGGTCCTGTGACCCCCCCTGGATCTTCTAAGAAGCACGAAGAAGCTTACCCCCTAAGAGACGCAGTGTGCTCACTCAAACATTCCATGACACCAGTGAGATGAGATCAAGTGAAGTCATTTTAATCCTAGATTTTCCCCTCCCTCTGCAGTATTTTTTTCCATTTCAGATGGCAAATGTATCATTTGACTACCAATAAACCCACATAATAGTGAGGTGCTGCTGTTTGCAATATTAAAAATGTAGAAATAATAATAAATCTTTTCAACTTAACCACAGTGCAAATTAAGGTAAGTCACCTCCCCTGCTATATTTTATCTAGATCTAACCAGGTTTGGTGCTGTTGGAAACGACAGCGTCATGTTCTCTGGACAGCCCTGTCATTTGGCCTGGCTATCTAAGCCATATTCATCCCACATTCACCAGCTTGTACAATTTCTAGAAGTACAGGATGGGTTACCTGAAATGTGAAGTACAATTTCTATAATGACTCGATGAATCACCTGGAAATGTAAAAGTCAATAAATGTGTTTTTACCCAAATGCTATCCTTGTCACCATCCATCCATCCATCCATCCATTTTCTGCCACTTATCCGGGGTCGGGTCGCGGGGGCAGCAGTCTAAGCAGGGATGCCCAGACCTCCCTCTCACCAGCCTCCTCCTCCAGCTCCACCGGGGGAATACCCCCACCAAGAGAGGGCAATCCACCCTTTCCATGAATAATCACCTTATGGTGGTCGAGGGGTTTGCGTGCCTCTGTGATCCTAGGAGCTATGTTTTCGGGGCAATTGCCCCTGGTAGGGCCTCCCAAGGCAAAATGGTCCATGGCAAGTGGCCAGACTAAGTACAGTTCACAGAGACCCCTATGATGATCGACAATAACGAATATGTTACCACACCCATACTGGGCAGACTGGGGCCTCTCCCTGGAGCCAGGTTTGGCTCTGTATCTCGAGCTGATGCACCGCTGAAGCCGTGTGATGTTTTCTTGAGTGTCACAAAGTAGTATGTGCGTTGATTATTAAGAACCATTGCGTTCAACCTGGATTTTTAATATAATAGGGTTCATGGCAGTCTGATCGTAAGTACAAGTTGTCCATAAGTCAGACGTCCTTAACCCCGGGGGCTGCCTAAATATGGGATAGATGCCAAAAAAAAATTTAAAAAAGAAGAGAGAATACACAAAGAATTAGCTACAATCAACAAGAATAGTATTTAAAAAACAAAGTATTTTAAACTATTTCCTCTTTCACGTAGAGAACATTTTGAATGGTTAAATGTGGTTAATCACTCTCCTTTTCAGACATACTCGCGCACACACACACACACACACACAATGTATATACACTTAGTATATACTCACAGTAGAGAGCCAAGCTTGGGGTGTGAGTTTATGGTGATGTCATTTATTTTATCCACCGACCATGGAGCACTTTGTGTGAAGAATTTTCCGAATTAAAGTCATTGCAGTCTAAAGGAAATATTATTGCAAGCTATGCCTACCTTACACACTCGTCCCTACTTCTCCAAGAAAGTCACATGATTAAATTCTCCCACAATAAATTTTTCTGAATTCCCCACAATACATGTCTGTGCTGACATGACACGAAGACAATAGAGCAGGGTTCTTCAAATCTGGACCTGGATTCCAAATCCAGGCCGTGTTTTCAGTTCTCCCAGGTAGTTAGTTTAATAATTACTGATTCTGATTGGTCAGAGGCTTCACACCTGACTGACAGGTAAAGGAAGGCTGGAAAACCAGAATTATGTTTCAATAATCGGCTATTTGACCAGTCGACACACATGGGTATTTAAACACTCCAGGTCGAGCAGCAGGCATCAGCACTGAGCGGATGATCTGGTGATGCCAAAAAATTAGGACACACTCACTGCTACCTCATCCCATGGCTTCACCTTGAAAAACTTAGGTGGAACAATGGTGCTACCATAAATGATATGCTCACGCAGTTTCACTTCGCAGACGAGCAGGTCCGTTTCCTCGGCCGAAAACCGATCTGGTTTGCCAGGTAAACATGCCGTTATAATAACAGTCTACTGTAGCTCATGCTCCCCTGCATTTTAAAGGTGAGGCGACATGCTATTCTGATTGGTTTATTGCATGATAAGCCCAAAACACACCTCTGAATAATTAAGAGTTAGGGTGACCTTTTTGCGCCTTGTGCTAGAGCGAAGACTGTTTTTTCCTCAGTCAAAATAAATTTGGACATGCTTTACACTTTCTATTAGACCATCAAAATAGACTCCCAAGTGTCGTCTACAGCTGCCATTTCCTTCCTTTGCTGCCACACAGTGCTGTTGCTTTGTTTTTTGATAAATTTGTCTGAAGATTAAATCTGGCATCGATCTTCTTCCATATAATGTTTTTGTGAAGCAGCAGTAAGATCCATCAAATACTTTTCAACTTATCACATTCACAATATCAAACATCTGCTTTCACCTTTCCTTTTGCTGCCACTAAGAGGCGATATGTCTCAAAATTATATGTATTACATATAATGCCCCTTGAACGTTTGAAAAAGATCTTTTAAAAACTGAGTTAATGACTTAATGGGATCACGTGTCAAAACTAGTTTTTTTGCTATGACTATGTGGCACTGCTTCAGTTTTGGGACGAGCTGTCTGAAAATTGAATCAGTTCCATTCCAGCCCCCCTACAATGGCTCTACAATGAAAAAGATATGTAAAATGGTCATTGAGTTATTGGCCAATGTGTCTCTGGAATCAGTGGTGTCAGTGGACTGGTGCTAAAACCATGTTAATTCCCCAAAGGCTGGGGAATACTATAAATATATTCTAGCATCTATCAGCATTTTCAGTTAGCTGTCTGCCATAGAACAGTGAAATGTTTTTTTAAAAAATAAATCACTATCTACAGTACAATGCACTGGAATCAAGATTGAGGGACTAATCTAGCTGCCCTCTAATTAAAATCTGTTCATCTTTTTCCTTACACCATACAAATGCGACTATGACTTCCATATTTTGAAAGAACCAGCAGTGTCGAGATACAGTTTTCATTGCTGTCTGTATTGCAGGACTGAAATCTAAATGTTTATCCTGATCTGAGTTGCAGGGCAGCAAAATACACAAAACAATTAAGATGTTTGATAATTAATTTTCTTCATTATTTATTTGCACCCTCAGATAACCATGACAGTTTTAGATTAATGCTTAATGTGGTGTTGCCATTACAACACAATTTGTTACTATCAGGTTACTTAGTTGCAAAAGCTATATGCATATTCATGCACATCACAGGCATCTGATTAGGTTTAGAAAGTCCAATGACATTAATTTTTTTTTTATTATTATTTTGGATAGTAGTATGGACACGTATTATCGCTAAGTTTTCATTTATCTTTATTTTTCTTTGCATCTGTTATATGAATATAATTTAATTTTCTGTATTTATATCGACTGTAGGGGCTACAATTCCTTTTATTTAATAATTATTTTTATATCACTTTTACTCATACATTTTTTACTTTCAAATGTTCAATGTAAAAATGATATTAATAAAATGATAATCAATTTTACGTATGAAAGCAGTTCCTTTCCATTAATAATTACTTAGAAAGCAGCGCATATAGGTGCCGTTTAACTTCGATGCATGTATGTTCATAGAAATGTTAGCCTGGGTTCAGATGAATGTGACCTATGGCATTGCATTACATGTCTATGAAGTTTTTAATGCAATCATTTATCATTTATCATTTGCCTGCTGGCCATTACTATTTATAGCAATGCAATACCACATTTAAATTCAACAAAATATAGTGCTGGGGCTCCAGTGAAAACAAATAAACTGTAACTGAGGAGATTGCAGGAGATTGTTGACCAGAAAATGGATAACAAGGTACACTAATTGAATCGCCTGAACCGGTCTCGCTGCATGTTTGTACTCTGACAATCAGTTAAAGGACTATTTACAGCCAAGTGCTGTATTCTGTTTCTGTTAGCAGATTATCACTGTGTAATTATTTGACACATATCAAGTTAGCCAAGGAGACCATTGTGTCAGGCAGCAAGAGATCAACAGCATAGTAAGCGGTGGGCTTCATAATTCACATCTGGTAAGAAAGGAAACTTTGCCCAGTCTGGAAAATAGAATTTGAATTGTCATTTCCAGAAAGGAAAATAAAACTAACCACTGTTACCAAATGACATCCAGAAGCAGTACCAGAGTACTTTTCTGCCTAATGTTGTCTCGTTGCTTATAATGGTCTTGATAGAAGCGGGTGAAAGCCAGAATAAAATATTTAACCTACCGTCAGTACGTAAAAAATGAAAAGAATATATGCAGCACATAGGACTGTTTGTTTCACTCTCAAGAAAAGCCTGGCTATTCCACTGATATCTAATCAGAATTGCTCTGTTCTCTTTGCATAACACCCAAAGTAAGCAACAGATCTAAATGCATTGTTTATTTGTTCTGAATATACTGCTTAGATATTCCGGAAAAAAAAAACAACTTTTGAAACATACCAGTGACAGAATTTCGTTTTTTGATGCTTATTTTTTTGGTTCCCGTAATATCTTGCCAGCCTGAGGCAAGCGTATTGTGTGGATAGTACTCTGAGTCCCATGTGTTTTTCTGGCCTTTTAACTTAACAATTTCCAAGAAAGACACATCTAAACATCCAGGGCAGTATCCCTCTTTTTATGTCTTTAGAATTCCAGCTTTAGTATATACTGATGGTGACTGAGGGGTATGGTAGCTACAATGTATCCAAGTCAGAATTAGATACGCATTACAGTACATGTATCACTGTATAGGTGGTATTATGGAGGCTAAATAATGTATATCTGTAATTTTTGAAATCATATCGTTAATTTTTAAAGAAAATACTTGTTTAAAGTTGAAAAATAAAGTGTGCGCAATTGGAGGTGTTTAATAAGTTCTAAAGAAAATGATGACCTTGTGTTTTTGCAAAGAACATTAATAAAGAATATTACAGTATATATGTTCCAGAAGAATAATTAGTTGTGAATTAACACTTCCTTCTGTTCCTTCTACAGTTTTATCTGCTTTGTTCATGCATCATTATTCATGATCAAATTCAGAATCACTTGGTTTTCTCTGTCTACAACCTTTTTTATTATCTGTAATGTGAAACAGAATGTTTCGCATTTCAGATAGCAATAAATTAGTTAAAGTTAAAGTTGGTTAGGCTATAATATGATGCGGAAACTGGAAGGAACTGGCATTTTACTGGATCCAAGAAAATTAATTAGACTCCGAGGTGATTAAGAGATGAGTGAAACATGCCTTGCAGTTGTTTTTTTAGTGGGACTGTGATGCTAATTACTCTTTAAAGAAGAAAAAAAATCAAATGTTTTATGGCTTCAGCCAATTACTGCATTGCTTTTTCCAGCCTCTGTGAATTCAGTTAACACTAATATAAAATGTATCAATGACATTGTGTTTAAGATAAAATAGACTTCCTTCCACCTTACCATTAGTGCATCTGTTGCAGTTCTTACTTTGTCTCAGAAAATTTTGGTCATAGTGGTAAAGAGATATAAATAGAATATTTAAACAGAAAGACATATAATAATAACATTAAAATATACACAAAATAATACAAATAGCCATATAATTGGTGTGGAAATATTCTGCGAATTGTCATACAAGTTGAATGTGCAATAAATGAAGACATCATTTCAGACCTACGTATTACAACAGCATTCGGGTAAAAATATGGTTATCAATTTTTACATTTCCAGCTGATCCGTGCAGTCGTTCTAGCAATTGTACTTCACTTTCAGGTGATCGACCCAGTACTTCTAGAAATTGTACAGGTTGGTGAGTGTGGGATGAGTATGGATTGGATGGCCGAACTAAATAACAAGGCTGTTCAGGGAATACAATGCTATCATTTTAAATAAGTTTTAAATATTACTTCGTACTACACAGAACTGTGCCAACTATTAACCATCTGTTGAATGGTTATAAAATAAGTGTTTCATTGTGCTTAATACAGGGTTTATGATGATTTTAGTGAGTTTTACTGCTGTTGGGAAGAAAAATGCCAAGTGACACCAGTTACACCTTCATCTCGTAGTAAAGAGGTTTTCAGGGATATAAGATTTGGTAGCAAGATGGCTTTTTTTGTTTGTTTTGCTTTCCCACCCGCACACCTGCTCTGTGGTTTAGTTTGATGGATAGTTTTCATACATATACTGTAGTGCTGGCTTATGTCTAGAGGATATTTTGGTCACTAATTTATACTGCCCAAGTACAGAAGGTCAGAGGTTTCTGAGGGTCCTTGGATCCGCCTTCTCTATTAAAGTAGTGGTTAGTCTTCTTGACAGGCAACAATGTAAGAGGTGAATGATGGTCACATTTGAAGGATATTAGAGGGATATATGTTTTTTTCTGAAGAGACAGAATAAGAGATGGAAAAATCCTTTTCACAAGGGTAAGTTTCTAATCATCTTATCATTCTGTTTAGTATCACTATGCGACGCTTCTTCAATGTTGGTGCAATCTGTATCAAAATTGGATCAGGTCCAGATCTTCACCCTTACAACATGTCTGTAAAAATGGAAAAAAGACTTGTCAAATACTTTTACAGTTAGCAGTATCAAAAGTTTGAAACTGCCCCCTTTTTTGCTATCATTATGTAGTGCTATCTCAGTTTAGGGGCAACTTCTAGTTTGTCACCCCTATAATGTGCTTGCAGAATTTGAAAAGGATCTGTGAAATACTTTCAGAGCAACTGTGTTCACAATACCAAGTGTCTTCTACAACTGCCGTTTCTCTCTTTTGCTGTCAGACACCACTGTTGCTTCATTTTTGGAGCAATTTGTCTGAAAATAAAATCAAATGTTGGCTTCATTTTTTAAATGTTTTTTATGAAGCACTAATAAGATCCATCAAATAATTTTTGACATATCATATTCATAATGTTTAAATATATAATGCTTTCATTCCTCCCTTTGATAGTACTAAGCGGTGTTGCTTCAGATTAAGGGCAGTGTTTCATAATTAAATCCGTTCCAGTTCATCACCTAGTCACTGCCTCTGCCAAGTTTGAAAAAGATCAATAAAACAGTTTTTGAGTTATTATCTTAAAAAGCAAAGCAATTGAAGTGGTGAAGAATCAGTCCCAAATCATATATATTCCTGGAAGTAAAATTAGATGACTATAACTGCTAATTTTTGCCATAGAATTAGTTGTTTGTACAAGTGCCGGGTCTAGCAGAATAAGACCAACCTAGATTGGGGGACATACTCTGCACTATTACAAAGATTTGAGCGAAAAAATGTACTACCATAAAACCCATAGTATTCACATAAATCATTCCAGATTCAGGCTTTGAGGTCACATTTTCTTTAAGCAAGAACAGAAATGGCCAAAGCATTATAGTAGGCCCCCCCGTATCTGCGATTTCAAGTGTTCCACAGTCTGGAAAAAAAAGAAATTTAAAAATTCCAGAAATAAACGGTCCTAATTTTCTCATTACAGGGCATGTATGGGTACATGATACCATATTTTTTGTTGTCAAATGTGTCACAGCAGCCTTGTTCCTTCGTCCTTTCAGGGCTATAAAAAGTACGATTTTCATTGCTCCATCATGCCTTGCTGCATGGTATTTTTTCATTGCTCTGTTGTCTCTTGAAAATTAGGAACCGGCCAATACATCAGAATCGGAGAGAGACAGAGTTCTTTACTGTACAGTACAATGTACAACATATTTTATTTTTATTCTATTTAATGTTGGTAAATTGTATGTTCGTATGTGGGGTCCGCAGGTAGTTTGCTGTTATCCTGTACATTTAATTAAATTGAGAATTTATTTGAGAACTCGATACAGCAAACAGAAAGTGCATTTGATTTACTATTGTGTGTATGATTTAATACGTTGTTGCATGTAACTAGAATGTGTAATACCATAGATGAAAAGGTATAGTTTCAGAGTTGCATGTCACAACTAGGACTCAGAGAATTCAGATAAAAATCCACTTGCTTTCATATTCCCAGTTGATCCTTCCAGTACTTTAGAAACTGCCTAAGTTGGTAAGTGTGCAAAGAGTATGAATTAGATGGCAAGAACAGGCGGCAGGCCTATCCAGGGAATACAATGCTGTTATTCTGAGAACCTCCCTTTCTAGTTATATGTCAGTTTTTACGTTTTATGATGAGTCGCAATTATATTAGTTACCTTGTAACTAAAAGCTATTCGTAATTAATAATATTTATCCGATAAGTAAAAATTTCTTGACTTCCGCTTGACTCCGTGACCTAGCCTGTTCTATTGTTATTATTCTGCTGTTTCTTTATATTCTGTTATTTATTTGACTGTTTCTTTATGCAAAGCTCGCAAGTTGAAGAAGATCGGACAGCTGAAATCCCAAGAAGATCCTCCTATGCAGAGCCCAATAGATGCCATTCAGTGTTTTTCTCCCAAGTGCAGTCTGAATTTCCCGACTCAGGTGGCGTTCCTTAACGTCCTTGAGGCCATCGAGCCTGTGGTGGTCAATTCTGGACATGACCATGCACAGCCTGATTCTGCTGCCTGTCTCCTGACCAGTCTAAATGAGCTGGGGGAGCGACAGTTAGTCAAAGTTGTGAAATGGGCCAAGGGGCTACCAGGTAAGGCACATGGAAATGTTTACATCATGGATATAAAACTTAGTCCTTTATGTGTTTTATGCATGCAGATTCTTGCTCAAGCATTTGAGATTACTTTCAGAATTGTATCTTATTTTATAGATTCTTATCTTTTCCCAACAGCATATGGTGGGCTTTAATTCTTTATGTTTTTGTATGGTACGGCGTATAATCCACAGAAATACCAAACGGGTTATACATTTACATAATTTAATTCAATATGTTCGATAATGTGTGTTCATAATAATCTGGTTTAAAACTGTCTAGGAAGTCACAAAGAAGCTTTGAATCACATATTATTCATGTACAATTATCTACCAAATACCATTTGTATTTGGCTACTTAATAAGGTATTCTTCACATAGCCCAGAAAGAAAAAGAATTTTAAAGATTTTAAGCTTGAATTAAACTGACTTTGCTTGCATTGCCCAACTAGTTCCATATTCCCTGTTACGGTAGTTGGGTCTGCCAAAAATAATCACCTGCTTTTGATTTAATGAGGACAAATAGAGAATGTGCACCTAAATGGATATCTTATTACATTTGTTACATTAATATTTATAGTATTCTATTGTTTTTTTACACTGTGGATTCTGTATTAATTTATTTTATTATCTTCCACAGGATTTAGGAATTTGCATGTAGATGACCAAATGACCATCATCCAGCACACTTGGATGGGAGTTATGGTGTTTGCCTTGGGATGGAGGTCCTACAAGAACTTGAATGCCAGAATGCTTTATTTTGCACCTGACCTTGTATTCAATGAGTAAGTGCATCTGTGAGCCATCCAAATTTCCAAAGCAAGTTAAAATATGCTTAGGAGACTATTTTCCTCAAACTCTCCTGCATTTATTTCAGGGAAATATCACATAAATTTGAATTTAATAATAAATACTTTTATTGTGTCTGTATTAAACTCTAGACCAAGTATTATCTTTTAATATTTATTGTAACGTTTTCATATAACATATAAAATGCATTTACATACAGTGTATGTTACGTAGGCTTTCTCTAATGCTGAGATTGCTCTCATACACTCCTCTACAGGCGCTTTATATTTCTCCCAGTTCTTGTGCTACATGCTAGGAGGTATTGGAGTGTTCATGAAAATCAATTGATTCATTTTTGGACTGTCAGGGGCAGATGTACTAACGTGTTTGTATCCATTGGCCGAAACAACACTTCACGAACCATTTGCTGTATTTTCTGATCCTACTGGATGGTGCTCGCTGTTCAAAAAAAATGACTCAAAGCAAGCGCCAAAGTCAACCAAGAGCACCATCTAGTGGAGTCAGAAAATACAGCAAATGGTTCAGGAAGCATCCTTTTGTCCATCGCTACTCCCAACTTCCAGTAATGGACAAGTTAGCGAATTAGCCACGTTCGGTTGAAGCGGATCCTAGGCAATTCTCATGAGACTCATAAGACCAATAGGACATATTTATCATAATAAATTAATTAATTTATATTATTAATTTTTTTAATTGCATATAATTACAATACTGGCCACTAGCAGCTCTGCTTTTATTATTTAATTCATTTCGTTCGGCGTAAGATACTAAGTTTTGGAGTGACATTCCCCAAACCTCATTTTTCCCATTGGATATATTTAATTTTGTACGCGATCTTAGTGGACTCGAGGTTTTTTTAGAAATGCGCGAATAGTCACATTGTAGCATGACTGATTGTATTAGAATGAGAAGAAACACTTTGTTTTATTTTTTCAATGTATCACACCTCTAGTCAGAATGTGTGTTTTGCTGAGCTGCAGTGGTTGGGTTGTTAACCGGAGTTATTAGCCATGGCTGGGCTGTTAGGGATACCTACAGTATCATAATCTTAAATATAAGTAAAACATAAGAGATCTGTAGCATATTAATAAAATATGATATGTGCTGTTTATTGTAATTGCTTGGAACATTAGTTGAAACGTAGCTGGTGGACAAAAATCTGCCAATAATTTGTTGTTAAAAAACTTACCAAGCAACCATGTATCTCTGGAAGCCCTGTTGCTTAATCTGTTCAGAACAACGTTAAATGGCAGGGCACAGAGTGCGGACTGGCCAATTGAGGGCAGCGACACACGCTAATTACACAATCAGTTGCAGGTTTAGTACATCTGACGTTAAATGACAGGGCACCGCGTGCGTTATTTGCAGACTGGTTCAGTGAGGGCGGCGACAAGCGCTGATTACACAATCAGTCGCTGGTTTAGTACATCTGACGTTAAATGACAGGACACCGCATGCGCTCTCTAAGACTCTAATGTATGTGCATCTGCCCCTTAGTGTGTTCAGCATAATCAGATACAAAAGCACACAAAATATCTCAGTAACCACGCATTCTAAATCTTGCTATATTACCCCTTTTAATGCATTTGTAACACAGTTTTTAGTTACTATGTAGTGATTACATTTTAAATGACCAAGCAAGTTTTGAAAGTTAACTATTCCTAAATAAAAACGGTAACGCTTTACATTAACTGCACCTTCATAGTGCTTTTAGTGTAAATGTTCAGTACACCTTCATAATGTATTCGTTAAGTATTCAAAGAACATTATGTATGTATACCTTAACATCCCAACATCCCTTAACAGCTGTAATGTACATTAATAACAAACATTATATAATAATAACAAACATTATAATTATATAATCATGTAATGTTTGTTATTAATGTATATTAAAGCTGTTAAGGGATGTTAGGATGTTAAGGTGTACTTGCATGCTGCTTATGAATGTTCTATGAATGCATTATGACGGTGCACTTAATGTAAGGCGTTATCATAAAACTGTAGCAGCATTATGTGCATACTGATGCATAATCGATACTGAGGTAGCTGTAAAGACCATGGGGGAAATTCTTAGTGTGATAATGGAAACTGTGATCCTCCAGCCACCGCATGCACATCTCAAGCATGTATGAGCACTGCATCCGGATGAGACACCTGTCCCAGGAATTTGTCCTGCTCCAGGTCACACGGGAAGAGTTTCTGTGCATGAAAGCACTGCTACTCTTCAGCATCAGTGAGTACAATCCTTTATGCGAGAAAATACAACTTATTACTTTAGAACAGGTCAGAAAAATATTATGTTTGCCAAAATGAAAAAATAAACACATATTTAATAGAATTTTAAGATTAATTGGAATATTCAGTAATTTGCCAGTTATATGAAAATATATACTTTTGTACATACATAATGTATTTGTGTATAACTTCAATACTATTATTATTTGTTGATTATTCTTTATTTTCATGTTTGTTTAACAGCTAAATGTCAGTTAGCTGTCGTGAAAAAGAAAAAAATGTCTGTTGATCCATTTTCAGAGCATGGACAAAGTTAGGTTTACTTTATCATGCATGTTAAATGGATAATTCATTTTACAATAACATTATTGTGATATGAATGATTATTATTATTTATATTATAGTTCCAGTTGAAGGTCTCAAAAGTCAGAAGTATTTTGATGAACTGAGGACAGCCTACATCAATGAACTTAATCGCCTCATTAACTACAGGAGAGACACAAACTGCTCTCAAAGATTCATCCAGCTCACTCAACTCATGGATTCCCTCCAACCGGTCAGAGCCCAAACATTTCTTATTAAAGTAATAGAAAACATATTCAGTAACGTTAATGAGTATTTTGGTGGGACAACTGGTAATAAAGAACTCGCACTGTATCCAACTGTATATGAAGTAGGCCAAGACCAATTATGTATCTATATCGTGTATAAAAAGTGCATGGACTAATGTTAATTAATCTAGTATAGTGTTTTCTAATTAACCTAAAAGTTCTTTTTTTTCCTTGAAAATTAAAGTTTATATGGTGGACAATGGAAATGTTTGCACATATTTACACTCCAACCTTGTGTCTCCACTTACAGATTGTGAGGAAGCTTCAGCAGTTTACATTTGACCTTTTTGTCCAGGCCCAATCGCTTCCTACAAAGGTCACCTTTCCAGAGATGATATCGGAGATCATTTCTGTGCAGGTGCCAAAAATCCTTGCTGGCAAGTCTAAGCCAATCCTGTTCCACAAGTTGCAGGATTCTTGAGAACTTATCAAAACAGCAACTTAACCTTTGGATAATTTAAAAAAAGGTTTTCTTTAGTATTTTTCTGGTTTTTAATTCAATGATTGGTGTACCATTATGATTCAACAAAAATACCTTAGCAGCTATAACTGAGGTATACTTTAGAAGGTACCATTTGATGTAGAGCTTGTCCAAACATAATCTCAATGCATGTTTAAAATGGCTATGCTCTGCAATTTACCTGAGGAGGGTGAAATGAAAAAGTATAATTGTTGAACTAACTCTATGAAATTGTCAGTCACAGGTATACATATCTATGCATTTCTTTATGTCTGATGGTTTTTCTGTGATATAAATTGCTTCACTAAACTCAAAGTCACATCCAAGACAGTATAGTGCCATCTGAATTGTTTTGCCTGAATACATTTGCTGACAACATACACAAGTATGTATTAAAGCATATCAATACTGTATATATTTAAACATGTACAAAGTGGTTGAGGGAATGATAACAACTGGTTCTAAACTTTCTGCTACATTTGTGGTACAGATTCAGTACGTTTTTGCTTTTCAAAAATCTTGAACTACTTGAATTAGAATCATATAGATGAAATTTTTAGTGGCAAGTAAAATATGTCTTCTTAAAATCTACTTGCAATGTACCATTAGGTCTACATGCATCCAAAGAACATTCTATATAAAGATCATGTGAGTTGACTGTATGATAATGTCACAATGACAAAAAAATACACATATTAATGTAGTCAGACTCTTAAGAACAATAGTTGTAATGTCTCCCAATTCAGTTTCAATATAACACAACAAATTTTTGAACAACTGCATGCACCTATATCACAGTGTGTTTCTGTGTTTTAGCATGCTTTCATGGATATAGTTTAAGTAATTAAACAAGCAGATATGTTGCTTTGACTTAAAAAATATCTTTTATTCTTTCTTCAAACATTGGGCAATTGAGACTGTCTGTATGCAGGCATTTAACTATAATCATGCCATAGTAATCTTACATGGTGTTAAAGTTATTCCAAAAGGTCATACTTTGGAAAAACTACGTATTTTTATAGTAACAGTTATAATACACTGTCTAAAACTTTCAATATACGGCCGTGTCTTTTGGATATTAAATGAATCTGCATGTACAACAATAAATTTATTAATTCAGATTCTTGTAAAGTACAGATGTGATAACATAACTGTTATTGTTGTCATCTTGCAGTATCTTAATAAACAAGCCTCCTGTCATCTGAATTTGACAGTAATATTTCTATATAAGCTTATTTTCAGCATCAGTTTTGTAAAAGGAACTTTGATAATCAAATACAGACGCTCCTCTACTTACAAACTTTCAACTTACGAACTTTCAGACATATGAACAAGGAGGACTGTAAGTGCAAATCGTGTTCCTTGGCTCCAGTTTCTTGTCCGCAACTTCAATTTTTTTTCTGTACGCCAATTCCGCCTAGTACGACTTCTGGCCGCTACTCCCGCCACGCAAAAGTGTAGCGTGCGCACTCCCAGTGTCCTAGTTCTTTGTACTTGCGTGCACCCTTAAAATGATGTTGAATAACGACTTACGAACATTTCAAGTTATGAACCGCCGTTCGGGACGCATCTCGTTCGCAAGTAGAGGAGCGTCTGTATATCCAATGTTCACAGAGTAGGTTTGAAATCTCTTTTAGGTATGTGAGCTGCCATTGTGCATAATTTAATGGTGCACAATGCAACTGAAGGAAACGTAGGATAACAGAAGAAATAGTCACAGACATTTTTTCCCTATTTCACTCTGCACCAGCAATAAATGCTTTGTTACACCATTTTTAGGAATGATGATTAATATTTCATTTTATAAAGTTACTTAGTCAGTGTAACATTATTAAAGGACCTACAAGTCTGTTCTTTTATCTGTTCTTTTTGTGTTTAAAATTTCCAAATTTCATCTTAATTGCCATTTATATTTTGTATCATTCTAGGAACCTTGACAGTTGTTGCCATAGTTTTAGAATGTAAAAAAAAAACTGTTGAATATGAAAAACTTCTAGGCATTATTACCTTTTTTCCAGAACTGACTAAGCATTTTTTATTGTGTTTTGGGTAAACGTGTCACAGTGTTATTTAGATTCCTTCGAAAATTAAATTCTCATCAAGATCGCATGATTGCTCAGATGAATTCATATGAGAGTTGTCTCATTCAAAATATGTATTACTAATATCACAAATAAGCTACTAAAACTATTTATGATATCATTAACAGAGCTGGCTGTTGTTAACACTATCCATTACCTGTGAGTTTAACATCATAATCAATAAATTTTAATAGGAATGAATCCTTGGTGTAAAATGTTTTACTGATAAATTCTCTTAGGGCTTTCTTATCATGAAAAGATGTATTTATTAACATTTTGGTATTTAGATTAATAAATAAAGCAAATGAAAATTAATTATTCACAACACACTTTGTGTGTGCATATACATGTCAGCTCACTCTTTGTGTGTGCATATACATGTCAGCTCACTCTTTGCGTGTGCATATGCATGTCAGCTCACTCTTTGCGTGTGCATATGCATGTCAGCTCACTCTTTGCGTGTGCATATACATGTCCGCTCACTTTTTGTGTGTGCATATACATGTCAGCTCACTCTTTGCGTGTGCATATACATGTCAGCTCACTCTTTGTGTGTGCATATACAGGTCAGCTCACTCTTTGTGTGTGCATATACATGTCAGCTCACTCTTTGTGTGTGCATATACATGTCAGCTCACTCTTTGTGTGTGTACAGCACATTCCCAAATTATTATGCAGGTGCCACTTTTGCTCTGTACTTTTTAATTGTGAACAATGGCTTTTTGAATGTCGATGTAAACGACAACAACACCACCTGATAATAACAGTTATACATACACACAAACTAACATATAAAATTACCAGGTATTGTAATATATATATTTTTTCTCCCCCAGACACAAACAAGAAAACGTTCCAAATATATTGGTAGCAGTCTGGTATCCAGACTGCAGCTGTGGAACAAATGCCAACAATGACTGTTGTACTTTTTGTGTAAACCTCTTGTTTGATAGACAGATAGATAGATAGATAGATAGATAGATAGATAGATAGATAGATAGATAGATAGATAGATAGATAAAGAGCTAGTTAATGCTGAAGCCCTTCCTTGAAATTACTTGAACAACTTTCTCATCCATTGCACTTCTGAGCGCATGTATGGTATCTGTCCCATTTTATCAGAAGATGACAGCATTGCCTCCCTGAGCTGCTGTTGTGAGATGTACTGCTACCCTCCCTTATATATTTTCCTCTTCAAAATTCTCCGTACGTTCTCAGTAGAGCTGGGGTCAGGGGGTGATGGTGGCCAAACCATGATTCGGTCTTGTTTTATGCCCAAAGCATCTGAGGAGTCCATGGTGGTCTTGGCAGCAGGTGATGATGTATTGTCCTGCATGAACAGCATTTCAGACGACACAACTCTTCTATTTATACCAGGGCAGGAAATGTTCCTTTTAAGAATTTCACATATGTTCCTGATGTCAGGTTAACATAATCAGGGACCCTAAGGGTACCTACCATGTTTCTTCCCATTATATCTGCCCAAAACATCACTCCAGCACCTCCTTGTTGATACCTCCATCAAGTAGGCCACCCAGAACTCCAATCCTGAACAGCCATATACACAGCACACATTCATCAGTGAAGAAAACTGTTTGAAAATCAGTTTTGTATGTGTCTGAGTCCATTGCATACTTATCGTGAGCCTTGGAGAAGGGTGACCCCAATGTTGGTTTACACACAAATGCCAGCCTCTGGAAGATCCTGCATCAAGATATTGTTGGAATTCCAGGGACACCAGGAGGAAAAATGGCTCAGCATATAACCCTATAAATACCATATATCTGCAGTGAAGTTCAGAGGTTCAAGTACCATGACTATTTCTTTTCATAGTGTCAGCTGAATCCTCAAATCAAAGTGAAGATGAATGGAGCCAAGTACTGGAAAATTCTTGAGAAGAATCTGTTGCCATCTACCATGACAATGAAGATGAGATGTGGGTGGACCTTCTAGCAGGACAATGATCTAAGAGATACTGCAAAGACGACTCAAATGGTCCCAGAGGAAGAAAATAAAGGTGTTAGAATGGTCCAGTCAATCACTAGACTTAAACCCAAAAGATCATTTGTAGAAGGAATTGAAGATTCCAGCAGTCCCCCTCCCCCAAAATCATCAAGATGTAAAGACTGTCTATGTATAAGAATGGGCCAAAATCCCACCTGGGCACTGTGATTGAAAAGTTGGTGCCACTTTAGTGTGTGTGCTGTACCAGCTCAGCCCACATAATATCGATTTGACTTCAAACTCTTCTTTGGCTTTACTATCACTGTCTCCCATATTTATTCGAAAGTTAAATTAAAAGTAAAAATGTAACAATAAAATGCACGTGTCATTGGAACACATTCATTTATGCGCCACCCAGTGGTAGAGTGTGAAACCTGGTAGAGCAGACACTAAAGGAGTACTAATTGTTATTTTTTAAAATTTTTTGTACCGGAAACATCTTGAAGCTGTTATTACAAACAAACTATTTAATAAATTTCAGTTGCATGTTCAATATTTTCTTTCTGGTGTCGTTTCACTTTACTATACATAACATTTTTATGGATTGGAATGTTACGATTTCTTTAGCTGTCTTTTTTTTATTGATTTAATACTAATGTCTGGTCTAAATTTCATGTGAATAATTGCATTGGCAATGTGTTTAATGAAAAAAATGTTGAAATGTTGAATACTTATTTTCCCCAATGCACTTCTGTGAGTTAAGTGTTGTAAAAGGAAACGTTGTATGAACGAAACTGAAAACCTTTTGTTGAAACCTGAAAATAGCTCTGACAAACAGTGTAGGACGCTTTTTAAAATACTATTAAAGCTGTGGTTATGGTTGTATTTTTCCATGTTATTTTTCTTGATGTTATGGCTTTTAAGACAAGACAATGAGAGATGAACAATATTTCCAAAAATGTGTTTTACCTAATCTCTGTACATTTATAAATTTCTTTTTTTAATGATATTTTAAGTGTAAAGCTTCCTTTGTACAAGTGTTGAACTTTAAGGAATGTTCTTTAGAATTCTGTAAATTGACTGTCTGCAACTAACACTTTTTTGTGCATTATATCGTATGTTTAAGCTGTTGGGTTTGCTTGTATTCATTTGCATTCTATAAATTTTTTTGAGTACAAGTCATGAGTATAAGTCGTGTTTGCTAACTAGCTTCATAAATATTGTTCGACGTTCATATATATTTTAGGCTGCGCGCACAATCAACAGAAAAGCTCCAGAGATGGTCTAATTGAAATTGTCTTTCAATGTAAAAAAATTTAAACAGAATAGAATAGTGATACTTTATTAGTACCTGTGGGTAAATTCTCCTTTTGCTTCACAGTGGGGGGGGGGAAGGCACATTGTGGCTCCCAGGGAACTGGGTGGGGGGTGGGGGCCCTCGGTCAAGGGCACACGGGCAAGAAACTATTCTGTTGGGGCCAGGCTTGAACTGGCAGTCTGGCAATCTCCTGACCACAATGTCTGCCACACACTGCCCCTGCTTTAAAAAAAGTAAACAGAAAAAAACAAGCATAGCTAAAGACTGGTTTAATACTTGTAATTTTGTTTCATCTGTTTCCTCAATGATCATCAAAGAAAATGGCTATTTAATCATTTTGATTTATATGGATAATTCTTACATAGTTTTGGACTACATGGAACTTCACAGTGCCAGAAGAAAAGCCAACTTTCAGCTAGAAAGGATGCCGTCAGAACGACAGCAATGTGCTCCCCGAACAACCCTATCAATCCTCCCATCCAATCTTGACTCCTCCCACAGCCCCCAAACACTACATTTTAAATTATTACTGGAGGGATCAACCAAAAATGTGAAAACCAACCAAATGCTCTGTGTTTGCGGCATAATCACAAGGCATTTCATACCAGCATCACAGATTCACCAATAAAACACATTCGTACACATACCCTTCAACATCAGAGCATTACACACACCAATAGTCATACTTATTGCTTATTTTAATGTGCATTAGTTTTTTAAACACAATTACTTGTGGGACTAATGGAAATTTGCATGTATTTTTATTGAATAGAGGGTGCAGTATCTCCACCCAGATGGCAAGAACTCAAATGAGGAGGTGAGGGGGGAGCCTTTTGTCACCCATAACGTTGTTTGCCTCATTCATCAGTCTGTCTTTGTAAATGCATTCTGTACTTGGCAATTTAATCCCTAACAGTTTTCTGTCTGTTTTTAACGTTTTTTTTTTAGTCTTTTTCTGTGCCTCAGTAGCATTGCCAAACCAACATTAAAAGCACAGTAAAACATTTGCAGCATTTTGCTGTGGAAATGAACAATTTCCTTTAAAAAGTGCATTCTTTGTTGTGTCTTAGTGCCTATGAGGTCAGTCCACAGGTCCCATTTAAATTTATAGTCAAGCATAACGCCAAAGTACTTGAAATTTGTAACCAGTTGTATTGACTCTCCATTGATGAAGGTCAGGTTTGAAAATGGGATCCTCCTAAAACCGATGGACATTTCCTTTATTTTAGTAATGCTTAGGAGAAGGTTTGACTTCTCACAGCAGTTTAGGAAGAAGTCAAGAACCTGCTCAGCCTCCTCCTGACCATTATGTAGGAGGCTCAACAGGGCAGGATCTTTTGCGTACTTAAAGCGACTGTTAGGGAATGCGCAAGTACAGGAGTTGGTATATAAAATAAAAAGAGGTGATTAACACACACCTGGGGGGATATTGTGCAGACAGTTATTCTGCCAGAGAGGGACTTACTTGCTCTGACATGCTAAAATCAGCCCAGTTTCAAGTTGTGTTCAAATTCAAGTTCAAATTCTGTAGTCAATCCGTCTGTTAAAACACTGTGTTGAATTGTTAGATGTGGATGAGAAGTGCAATAAATGTAATAGTCAAAGCTGTGTCTTCCACTCCCCTGGAGGCTTGGTATGCAAACTGCAGAGGGTCCACAAGGTGCCTTGATGTGACACCTAGTACCTCTTCACTACTGTACATGCTTAAAGCGGTTCATGACCAGTGATGTCAAGTCTGCTAGTTGAAGGTCATTGGACCCCAGGGGTCTGTGACTTTGACATGGATACAATTAAAGATGTTTCCCATAGGGTTGGGACCTTAAGAAAATTAATTCAAGACATAAAAACCTCATCCATAGTCCATATACTTTTTTGTGAAGCACTAAGCAGTGTTGCTTCAATTTTGCAACAAGTTGCATCAAAATTTGCTTTGTTCCAGTTCCTTACCCATAATCTGTGTTTACTTTCCACATATACGCCACTTCACAATATGAAACATTAAATATTACAATTTGCAGCAAAGGCATGTCTTGTCACTTCATCTCACATGATCACTAAGATTAATATAGTACTTTCAGAAAACATTCAGACTCCTTCACGTTCTTATTTTGTTGTTGGAGCTTTATACTAAATACATTTAAATTCAGTTTTCCCCATATTAAATTACACACAGTACCCCACAATAAATCAATAATAATAATAGTTCCACAGGTGCAGTGAGAATGTCAGTGGGGCTGGCCATACAGTGAAACCAATGGAACATTCAAGGCTGGATCCAATTGTGAACAGGCAAGGGTCAGCTGGAGAGGTTGTGTGATTCCAGTGATAGGAACCAAAGGAGAAGTGCAGGTTGATTAACTTACTGGGATAAATCAGTTAGCAGTGGTGGATCTTACAGCCATGGTATTACAAGGATTAGTTAGAGACAGAAAGGCAAAATGCAACATTTAATGGAGAACAAGATCAAAAATAGTAGAGAGATTCAATAACAATTTGTCTGACTTTGGACTTGTAAAGCTTCAAGATTCAACACCAAACACTTCAGCCAAGATGCTCGAAAATGTCTGTTAGCACTTCATGGGCTGCCAGAGGTCATGGCCAGAGGACATTCATTCTGACCATGAATATGCAACCACAATTTTTATCTCAAACTTTTGTCTCAATTTGAGACAGATCGCACCAAAATGGACACAACGATGCTTAATGGTGGCTCATGACACGACAGATGCTAATCCAGTAAATATGACAACATTGAGACAAGTCACACAGATTTGGGGTTTTCCTAAAGATATTTTTGGAGAGGTGGGGGATTGTGTAGGAGGGCTAAAGATCGTAGAGGTTGGGGGGAGTGGAAGGAGTAGGGGTAGGTGGGAAGGGTTGCCAGAACCATCCAGGGAATACTTTGGCATTCTGATAGGGTCTAGTTACATTTTTGGGGATTAATTACCAAAGCAGATTATAAATAAATATGGTCATATTTTAATCCACTCAATTTCCATTGACTTACCCAGTACATGGGCACAGGTTATTTCAATAAATATAGTATTTAGTAACACTTCACGTGTTTCTAATTGAGGGATGAGATCACTATTAAAATATAGGTGTTTTGCATACTTCCACATTTTTAAAATAATGCCTCCAACTTGTATAGTGCAAGTTAAATGGGTAGTTAGCACACCACAAGAAATTAGCTGGTTATAACTATTGCAGTTTTCCCTAGTTTTAAGGAAATAAATATTTGCGTCAGGTAGGTTCTACGCCGCCTACACTAACTGAAGTCTTGGTTCTTTTCAGAACTAGCAGATCAGCTGTCCCTGTGAATGACTTACAAGCACAATCTGAATGATCACATCTTGGCTAGCTTAGCCTGTCATAAAAGCAGCTTTGGAATAGTATCCTGTGCATAGTTTCATACCAAAAGAAATGGGCAAGAAAAAAAAAACAGTAAATGATTAAACTAAGGCAGAGGGCAACACAGGAAAACCAATATAAACAAGCAGGGCAACAGCTACACAGTATCAATTACTGACAGGAAACCAAGCAGGGACAGGTACTTACAGTACAGCCACAGAAACAATTAACAGACCACTTTGTTACTCATTTCTCAATTTATGGGTGTGTGTCTGTATGATTTTTTGCCCATCTCATTAATGAAGGGCTTCTTCCTTGCTTTATGGGACTTCAGTCCTGCTTCTAGGAGCCTGATATGACTTGTCCTATCAGTGCACCTCACACCTGCACTTAATGCTTCCCATTTCATTTGAAGGTCTCTTGATGTCATCCTACGATTCATGAGAAGCTGTCGGACAAGTTAATGATCATCTCTGGCATTAGAAAGTCACTTACGCCCTTTACCTGGCTGTTTTGTGGTCGTTCCCAGTGTCTCCTGCTTCACTTTGTTCTTATGTGCTGCTGTCTTGGAAATTTTGAACCTGGAAGCAACCTGCTGCTCAGCGTAGCCTCTGGCAGCAGAACCACAATCAAACCAGTATGAGAGAGAGAGAGAGAGAGAGAGAGAGAGAGAGAGAGAGAGAGAGAGAGAGAGAGAGAGAGAGAGAGAGAGAGA